>JARJLF010002888.1:0-26761 GCA_029378395.1 Mycena leptocephala
CATCTAGGCGACTACACGTAATGTCGTCTGGCTTTACGGGTACCCAGTAAGGCGGCTAAACTCAAGTCAGTGTAGATGAGGGTAGCTCGTGGAAGGTGAGGGTAGCTCCCTAAACTCAGCTGCACAGACCTAGACTTACGTTTTAATGTTGAATATTTCCATCATCTAATATTCTGAGCAACTGCGTCCCTTCCCCCTTGCGTAGGTGGCTACAAGCACCTGTTGCAACCTACACAGATCCTGCCAGACCTAGACCTACCTGTGCCAACCTAGCCAGAGCCAGACAGACCTCCACAGACTATTCTCTAGGCACCTAGCCTCAATCATCGATGTAGCTACTTCTAGGTTCCTACACTCAAGCTGAGTCTAGGAAGGGTCGGAACGCAGTGACGTTGACGACGCCCTGTTGCAAGTAACATCAAGGTTTGAGACTGAAAGGTGCACGGTAGGTAAATCATACTGGCCTTTAGACTGCTGGCGGAGGAATACTGTCGATCGCGTAGATTATAAACCGGGGGACAGACGCCAACGCACTCCCGCTGGCCGCAGCGGCAACGCCCACGGAAGAAGCCAAATCCTTCGACGATGAGGCTCCGCCCAGTGTAGTCTGAGAACCTGGCGTAATGGCCTCGTCGTCGGCGTCTTCGCCAGGGTCGAAACCTTGATTGGATCATTTTGACCTTCGTCGTCCGTAGACAGAGGGTGTTCATCGTCGTCGTCTCGCTTGGTAAATCGGGAAACTAGATCTTGGGTCCCGCGCGACCAGAAAGGATCCACAGGTCTCGAAAGTGACGAGAGCTCTGTCGCAAAGCTGGCATCCCCATTGGGGACGGGGGGAGGAGGTCACCAAGTTAAATGCAATAGCTGCCAAGAGCAGGAGATTGTGCGAGACGCATGTTCGAGAGACGTGCATGGATGAGCAGGCAAGATGGAGTTGAGGTAAATCTGGCCGTTAATGTTTGCACTTGGGCCAGCAAGTGCGGGGTGAATGCCAGCTTGACCCTACCGAGGTGTGGAACGCATGATTTATATGGTTCGGGTCTCCGCCGTAGCAACTAGAGGGAAGTGTTAGCCGGCGCGGACTGATCTGGGCTGTGAGCGGAACATTATAGAGACTGCAAAAAATTGTTGTTCTTGCCAGCCGGAGGTGCGATTAACGTGATACGTCGTAGCATAAATAACTGAAGTCCGGCCCATGAAGCAGTCGATAATGTCGCGAACCATTAATAGCAAACGGACCAAGGTCAGCGTAAAACGCAACCAACACACCGTTGGTTTTTTTTGGGAGAGGATATCAGTGTCGCAGCAATTCCGTGTAGCTGCAGGGATTTGGCGGTCTATATCGTCATCACACGTCTTAGTCCGTTGAAGGAAGGGGATTAAAAATTTACGCGGTCGTCCAACGGGGGACATATTCCTGTGACACAGGTGGACGTTTTATACTGTCTATTTCGATGAAGGCCGGGTAGCAATTGCGAGTCCCAAAAGACTTTGTAACGGTCATGATTCACCGAATTTTCGCTCGTGCCCCGATAGACCCATCAGCGGCGTGTGCTGACCCGTCGCGAGCTGATCAAGGGTCCGGGGCAGGTCCAGGAGATGAAAGGCATGCCATGGCATAGAAAACGCGGGGATGCATATGAGGAAACGGGGTCCGCGAAGCGTAAGACACAGAATACGTCTCGATGAGCTAGGTGTTGGCTATGTGGCAGTCAAATGAAGTAAGCGACCGTGGGAAATTATGCGTGATGCTGTCGAAACTGCACCCGCACATCACGTCGCCTTTCTTTCTTCCACTTGTGCGTCGAACGAGCAATCCCAGCGGGGGGGGGGCACAGTCGATCATCAACTCCTCTTTTCTTTTTATCCATATTGGGCTCCTGTCACCGAGATCCTTGGACATGAAGACGGCCGTACGTCTGACCATTTTCACTGCATCCCCAGCGCTGACATAGTACGGCTCGCGCTGTAGAATATTTGGTCATGCAGGACATGCCTGGACTCCTCACTGGTTAAGACTGAGGTATGTCCGGGAATCTTTTGGCCCAGTACAACGAGTTTCCGTTTTGCGTGGGTCCGTGTTGACTCATTGCGCATACTGTATCGTATGCGTTTCTCTCGCTGTCCTCCGACTCTGGGAATCATATTTTTTCTGGCAAAAAGGTCCGCACACCTCCGCAGGATTCTCAGACAGTTTCGCCGACGGGAAGGTAACCAATTTCATGCTTCTACTTTTGTTCCAGTGCGCGATCAGGGCTCCTTATCCATAAATTCTTTTCAAATGCTTTTTGTGGTCCCCAATCCAACGCAAGAGCCATTTCATTTTCGACTGCTGTGAAGCTTGGCGCGTAGTCGGCGTGGGGGGAATTGAGGTAAATCCAGCAATTGCCGAGACCCTGGCCGCAAAAGATCGCCGCAGCCGATACTTCTCAATCACCAAACGGTCTCGTTTGACCGTCTCACGGATTCAAGTCCTGCTCCCAGCCGCACCGAATTGCGCAATTTAATATGTATTCCTTGCGAATCCCGTCGTTCTAGCGTAGCCAAACCGAAAAGGACAAAACTTCCCAAGACCACGTACTTTTCGACCCACTCCAGGTTTTTGGAAATGATTCCTGCAAATTTTTCTCCTCAGGTTAACAAAGTTCCCAAGTTCCCAATCCACATCATCCCGTTGCTGTGGATGTGGAGGAAGGTCCCGAAACGCGCGCGAATAAGATGCTCACTATTGGAATCAGAGCAATAAGAGAGACATCACCGCGTCATTCTTGTCCACTAACCCCAATATGTCGCTCGCCAATCCAGAGATCCAGCTCCTTGACTTGACCCTCGCGCAGCGGGACAAGGCCGCGTTCATCGGGCAGTTGCGCGACATGCTGATCAATGGCGGGTTCGTCTACTTGGCGCAGACCACGGCGCCCACGGAGGTCGTCGACAAGATGGTCGAATCCACCGCCAAGTTCTTTGCACTACCATCCGATGTGAAGGACGTGGTCGACATGACGCAGAGACAGCGCCGAGAATCCCACGCGCGAATAATTCAACTACGGCGACGAGAGTGTGTCCCATGAGGAGGGCACGCCGGAGTACCACAAGATTCACGGAAGCACGCCTGTGAGTGCACTCACATTTGGCGATTTCTTGTCGCAGCTGATTGCGGCTCTTAATGGCCAGACGACGCGTTATTCCCCGGGTGCCGTGCCGCAATGGCCGAGTATTACAGGCATCTTAAAACCCGAGCCTCTAGTTTACGGGCCATGCTGCGGAGGCCCTGGGCCTCGCACCAGACGCATTTGAGCCGCTGTTTGAGGCCGACGTCTCCAAGCGCCAGTTACGCTGCAAGATTTTGCGCTAACCCACCTGTCCTCCTTCCACGACCGGGTTCGTACCCCACACCGACTCGAACTTCCTAACATATGTGAGTCCGCAGAGTGTTGTTATCCGGCTACATCGCCACTGGATCTTATTGTGGCTCACCAGCTGCTGCAACTGTCCAATGAAGCGGGACTTGAAATCCAGAAGCCCTACTCACTGTCCTCCTCAGCTCTGGCCCCAGCGCCATCTCATCTCTCAGGTTTCTTTGAAGCACGGAGCGGTGGTAGCTACGGTCTATACAATCACCGCACCCAAAACAAATCCATCATTTTCGTATTCCCCCGCGCGCGCCGCGGTATTGATCTGAAAAGTTCCTTTGTGGGAAATTATCTCCGAACTCTGAATTTGTTTTGGACCCCAAACTCGTCAGTTCGGTTCGGGCACGTATCCACATTACCCCTATGTTCCCTAGGTTATGAGCTCACACTCGATGTCCCTGTGGTCTAAATTCAGCGTACCATCAACCCTATCATTCAGTCCATAATCCGCCGCGCGCGATTGTTAACGCCTTTTTTTTTTGGCCGCGTCCACCTGTATTCTATTCTAATGATGAATATGCACCTTTCCTCATTGTTTCATGAGGCAGCCTCTGCTGTTCATCTCGCTGCAGGCTCAATCTGCCGTGCCATCCACCCGATCAATACTTTCAGTCTGTAATACGCCGCGCGCGTTTTATATCCCCTTCTTTTTTGACCGCACCCACCTCCATTTCTCTTCCGATGACGAATTGAAACCGTTATCTATTGTTTGACAAGCTCACGATTCGTCTTCATGGCACTGTCGTCGAACTCCGCCTTGCCAGCAACCCAATCAATACCTTCAGTCTGCAATACGCCGCGGGAGTTATTATCCCCCTTTTTTTTTTTGGCCGAGCCCACCTCTATTATCTATTTACGATGCATATGCCCTTTCCCCATGGTTTGACGAGGTCACCTCTCGTCGTCATCTTGCCGCAGGCCAAATCCACCCTTACCCGATCAGAACCTTGAGTCTCCAACCCTGGCCATACGAGTGACCCTTAGCGGCGGTACATTTTCGCAACTTCACATTCCTAGAAGCCCCGAACGAGGGCTTTCAGACATTGTATCCACCTCGTTAAACGGGGCAATCGAAATTTGCGTTGGGATCAGCGTGAAATAATTTTCAGAATGCCGGTCGTTTGACATCTGTAGAGCATTCAATAATGGTGCGCTTGATCTGTGACTTTGGGGGAAAATCAGAATCGATGCTAGAATGGGGTCTACCAACTTAGATTTAGCCAAAACCGACGGGCAAGGCATTTTTTGAGGGGATCAAGTCGGGATGTGCTAGGTCTGTTTCACCAGCCACCTAGGTTGAAACTGCCCGCCAGGATTCTTTTTTTCCTGAGGTTTGTGCAAGGAATTTACTGGGTGGCTCTCGATAAAAAAATTTGTATCAGACAGGGCAGAACCCACCCCCAAAATTTGGGGTTCATTGGATAACGTCTGGCTTCACACCAAATATAGCAACAGGCTCTTCTGGCGCGGGGTCGATATTACTAGGGAGGGCTTTCAGAATCACAAACAATCAGGCAAACCGCGCGGAAATAGCCCCGAAAATACATTTCTCTTAGGGTACGGTGAACAACCTCCCGAGAGTTCGTCACACAGGTTACTAACATGGGCTGTCTGCCAGGGGTTATTCACAGCTGTTAGTAACAAAATTGTTAATAACAGTTATTAACTTGTAAATAACTGTTATTCACAATGTAAATAACTTTAGGGCTGTAAATAACTCAAAAATCGCTCCCAGTATATTCTAGAAGTTCCAGTCAACGTCCTCCGGCTTATCGTTTGCGACTGGAACGATTTGAGCCCGGCTAGAGGTGACTGGAGATCCATCGGTGGGCGTCACGGCAACCAGATCCAGCAGCGCCGGCGCAGAAATGTTGATATCCGAGTCGATCTCGAATGTGAACGCCCGTGCGGCTGCCCTCCGCCCCATGGATGTCGAGGTTCCGGACTCGGGCCAATCGTCATCGTCGTCAGAATCAGAATCAGAATCAGGCTCCGGCTGGAGCGCTTCATTTCCCTCCCCGTTGGTGGCCTTTCCACCTTGCTGTACAGATTTCAGGACAGTCTCATCGAGATTCCGGAATTTCACGACAGGTCGGAATGGTTCCTTCTTGGCCGAGACATCGTACTTCTAAATTGGTATCAGATCAATTTTCCATGCTTTGAATTATACGCACAGCATGTTTCCCATACCACTGGCCGATCTGAATCATATCGACAAGCGTCTCCGCGTGTTGATTTCCGCGCAAAGGAGAGTTGAACCACGTAAGATTGGAATTCGTGCGTTCGTCCGGCATTGAGTTAATGAGCATTGAAAATATCTTGATGGCGAGAATCTATAATGACCGAGTCACGGAATGAGGAAACCCGACTCGGAGTCGGTGTGACATACCGCGAGTACGTGCGCTTGAGGACATTTCTCCAGACTTTTCCACCATTTAAGCGAGTTGCCATCCGAAATGGCCCCGTTAAATGGCCACTCATTACGCCAGAAGGATTCCAGTTGCTGCCGAAATGTCTTCACTGTTTCAGCCACACCGAGTTCCTGAATAACCGGGTGCACAGGCTCGTCGGGGTGGGTTTGTGAATGATCGATAATTGCTTTCAGCATCGTTTTGAGGAAATTTTTCACGCGTTCATAAGCCCGAGGGAATGGGAGTGGTCTCTGAGTTGAAGTAACAGAAGTCTCCGCCCGCACTGGAACGACAAGAGTGGTTTTGAGAAATTCATGAGATGGATAGCCTAAAGAACTTAAGTTCAAGTCTCCAATATGCGTGAAATACGCACGGGGATCGAGCGCGAAGGCAGTGAAATATATTTCATTCTTGAAAAACTCGGCATACCGTTCATTGTAAATGTTGGTGATCTTGTTGGCGAGCGTCGATGTGATCCCGGTCTTGTTCTCGTCTTTATCAAAGAGGTCCTTCAGATTTGCGCCAATCGCAAGCCAGAAGACGAAAACATCGGAGGCATTGGCATGTGCTGCCTCCAATGACCAGAGCGCCCGAATGAGCGGCGCAACGACATGGGTATATTGTAAGAGGCTGATCTCGAACTCCTGGAAGGTCCTCCGATTGAGGAACATCTCTTGGGATTTCTTGTTCTAACGTGGAAAATTTAGCTGGCGAATAATGATAAAAGCATCGTTGCGTCGCTACATACCTTGAATTTGATGACCCGTTTCTCTACCATCTGGCGAATATTCGGCAGGGCTTGATCCATCGCAACCGACGCAGTCCAATATGTACCGAAACGAGTTTTCCCGACTTTTTGAAGGGCCTTGATGGGCTCGCCGGTATCGATATTATCCTGCGTTCGAAGTAGACTTGTCGAAATCGTTGATTTACTGAAGTGCTTGACGACTCCTCTCATCATTAACAAAAACTTGACAATATAATTCAGTAACGGTGATATCGGGAGTGTGAGCAATACTCACAGGCTTAAACTCGGTGAGCTTATTGATGTCACCGATCGTGTTATGAATATGATGGACACAATCGCAAAGGTCCTGCATGGTGGGGATTGCGAGGGCTAAATTTCGGCGCGCCGCCTTCGTAACGTTTGTGCTATCAGAGCATGTTGCTGCCCATTTGTTCTCTCCAACAGACCGGATTGTCTGACGAGATGATTGAATAAAGCTATGGCGGAAAATGACACACACTCACTTTCAATAGCTTTGTGGTAATCCATTCAGCGGTATGCCGCTCGTCTGAACCGACATGTCCATCGAGAAAAAGCTACGCCTGTCCGGAGTCGACGCATGGGTAGTGTAAAGCGAAGCCGGATTTCGTGTGCTGGTTCCGTCGAATGTGAGAACCAAATTGTCGCAATTCTGGAGAAGTTTAATTTGCTTTTCTCGGACGAAGACGGCCTCGCGGGGGATGATTTTATGAGCAAAGGTCGAAGAACTCGTTGGGTGGTAATTCCCATTTAGGAGATGGACGATTCCTTCCATTCATCCGTGTCGAGAATTGTGAACAAGTCCGCGCACACAGATTAAGCGCATGACGACGTGATCGACCTTGTCCTGCCACTCCCTAAGCAAATCCGCCTTCTTTTTGCTTTCCGGCTTCGACGAAGTCGTTGAATTTCAGGTTTGTTGTCCATCGATCTTTTGTCGCTTGTTCGGGGTGTCAGAAGGGGTTTCCGCCTCCTTACTCTCCGCCGCGCTCCAAACTAGCCCGAGCGAGAGTGACCCCGCTGCCTGCAGGGCTCTCTTGTATAGTGCGTTATCGGGACACCGGAAGAAATTTGCATTTCGTTGCATGTTTTAGAGCGCGGGTCGAGAGCAGCGTTTCCCTGGGCCACATAATTACATTCAGGAGAAACGCATGTCCATGATTTCTTCCCGTCAACTGGGTCCACAGATTTGATTACGAGCTCTTTAAGAAGCGGATGCTCAGGAGCGCCTCCGGGGTTCTTTGAAGGCGCCTTCGGTACTGCCTTCGATCTCGACTGTGATCAAGGTAAGATAATCATCCGATCCTAGCGGCAAACGACGTACGGGATTTGCTTTAGGTTTAGCAGGTTCATAAGTCGGTTCCTTTCTTTTGGGACAATCTTCCATTCCGAGCTTGACGGCATCTGAAGGACGTCAGATTTGGACTCGGATGGTCTTTGCGAGGTACTCACCGGGACTTTGAAGTCGCATAAACCTTCTCTGACCCGGTAACATGTCGAGCACCCACTTCCTTAGAACATTATCTCCGGGGTACTTCGCGCAGAAGTCGCGTAGCACGGAGTGTACGGCACAGATCCCAGGCCCTCTTTCGGTAATAGTTACGATTCCGTCCCCGGTAGAGCGCGCGTTCCAACCAAAGCTTTGCTTGAGCATCTCGCTGATGGTTGAAACCTCGCTTTCCGTGAGATCCATGTACTTTTGGTCGAGGGAAAATGGGAAAATGCCGCGAATGCAGACGCGCCGGGATCCTTCATGGGCAGGGAAGAGGGTAAGTTAAGGAGTAGCTGCTCCAGCGTAGTCAGAGCTCTGTTAAATTCGTCATCTGAGATTGTTTCCGCGGGAGGGAACGGCATATCTGCTGGAGGCACGACACGAGAAATTTGACGCGTATGGTCACAGTTGTGACACCTGGATGATCCGGCACAACCGATTGCAAGTGATCAAGGCTGATAGCAAAGTGATTTAAAACACTCAAAATTAAAAGATTTGAGTTCCTGCCAACCGACGCAGGTTATTCACAGTTATTCACAAGATTTTGGCGACCATTTTGGTGGGGGTTGTTATTAACAGTTATTAACAGTTAATAACATGCTGTTATAACCGATGTTACTAACATCCGGGTTGCTCACCGTACCCTAATTTCTCTCTCTCTCCATGAGCTGGTGGTAGGGGTCCTGATGCCACAATGGGCCTGTGAAACATCCTTGCAAATCTTTAGAAGGATCTCTATGCTGGGAGGGCAGTACCTCGAAGGCGGCGCGTCACAGCGTGATGAGGGTAACCTTGAGTCTTGAATGGATGCGGGGTGTTGCTAAGTATACAGATTGGTCCCAGACATTCGGGTGACACTTCTGTGTTGGGAGGGAGGACCCGGTTTATACGTGTGGAGGCTAGGTCCCCAAAATCGGCCAATACTTTATTTTCTCACGCTTTCTGAGACTGCGGAAATCGTGCTTTCTAGATGGCCGATGCTTTGGATTTTTTTGAGTCAGAATTTTTTCTTCGATTTTTGGTTGGATCTGACATCCGAAGGTATAAACCGGGGTCCTTGGGAGGGCTGTTGAGGCGCTGATCAGTCAGGTGGACCTAAAGTGGTCAGCTGGTTGAATGAAAGCGGGGAAATCCCAAAATTAGTATGGGAAGAACACAAAAAGGCAGGAATTCGACACACCGTTCTCACCCCTTGACTCCTAAGGTCATGGCAATCTTTATGGCTCTTGCGTTACTGGCACTCGGCGGTGTGGTATTGCTCAGGAAGGTGGGCACTCGTGAGAATGGACTCCCTCCCGGACCACCGACCATCCCTCTTCTGGGGAATCTGCATATGTTTCCCACTGAGTTTGCGCACTACAAGTACGTAGATATCCGCTAGAAAAATCAGGGATAAAAGTCATTCTAATTTGCTGCTGCTAGGTTGACGGACTGGGCACGGAAATATGGCGGCCTGTATTCGGTGTGCACACCTTCATACTTAAAATTCCATCTTAAACCAAAGAGTTAATTTATCCAGCTCAAGCTGGGTCCGGGTACAATGGTTGTACTCACAGATGTGGCGGCTGTCAAAGAGTTGATGGACAGACGCAGTGCAACTACGTCCGACAAACCTCCAATCTACATTTCCGAACGAGTCACTGGAGGAATGAACATATTTTTCGCGCGTTCCAGTTTGCGTTCAATTTATATGCGCGAATATCCCGAGGCTGAATTGCAGCTCTGCAGCCTCTCGTGCTTGGAAGACTATACGCAATACAGCTGGAGCTATTTTAACACAACAAGCGAGTGTTAGGCATTTACCTATTCAACGGGCCGAAGCCACACAGCTGCTTCACAATATTCTCTGTTCGCCACAGGCAAGCCCATTATTTTTTGAGCCATTCAGTCCCACCGCTAATAGTGCCCGCATTCAGTCCTTCTATTCAGACATCCGACACTATTCAACTTCGGTCATTCTGTCGGTGCTCTATGGAAAGCGAAGCTACGAGGCGCCGGAAATCGCCACATTCTTCAATGTCCTAGACGACTGGGTTGTACCGTAGCAGGGTTCCGGTTTAAACCGCATCGTGTCCTACGAGACCCCTGGGTTAAAACCGGTTCAAACCATAATGGTTCAAACCGTGACTGTTCCTCCTATAGAACTTGCCTCTAGCTGTGCAGTTTGAACCCAGTTGGAACTGTGATGGTTTAAACCGGTTGGAACCACTAATGGTTCCAGCTGGTTTACAGCCGATGTCAGTACCGAGGGCACGGATCGAAAATTTCTATTTTGGGATGTTTCCAAAGAATTCCCTATATCTCTGTCAGTTCTTCACTGATTCACATAAAAACTAAATAGATCTACTCAGCTAATTCATGCACAATTAGTGATAGAGAGGAATTTGCGAAAATATTACATATTAGGTAATTTCTGTTTTGGGGCTGTTTTTGCACTGAATACCGTCTAGCATGGTGAGAACATTTTCCAGTGACCTAGAATTTTGGGCGGGACAATGTGTATATGTTATGAAACAGTTTATAGAGCCAGAACTATATGAAATGTTCAGATGAATGTGATCTTGGTAATATCTCTGAAAGCCAAAAACTGCCAAATGTTTTCACTGGAGCTAGAAGGACTGTAACTAAATTATCCTCACTTCTGGCTCTATCACATGTTTTGCCAGGTATGCATGTTGTCTCTCCCAAAATTCTAGGTCACTGGGAAATGTTCTGGCCATACTAGACGGTACTCAGTGCAAAAACAGCCCCAAAACAGAAATTACCTAATGCATAATATTTTCACATATTCCTCTCTATCACTAATTGTGTATGAATTAGCTGAGTAGATCTATTTAGTTTTTATGTGAATCGGTGAAGAACTGACAGAGATATAGGGAATTATTTGGAAACATCCCAAAACAGAAAATTTTCGATCCGCGCCCTCGGTACTGACAACGGCTGTAGACCACTGACCAGTTGGAACCATCAATGGTTTAAGCCAGTTGGAAACATCAGTGGTTCAGACCGGCTGGAACCATCAGTGGTTTAAACCGGTTTGAACCAAAGTTGTTTGGACATGTTTTTCTTTTTTTGTCCTTGACTCTTTTTTTTCCTCCTCTCTTAATATTAGTGACCGCCTGCCTCCCAATCACCCGACTCCTTCCAAAAAAGGATATTCATATCATTTGGACTCAGAAACTCACAGACAAATTGTGAATAATTGCGAAAAAATTGTCTAAGGCACAAATAGGTTAGTAGATGGCATCCACCAAAACTGGAAATCCCTAAAAAAAAATGAAAGTTGTAGCCCTCATTGAGCACTACAATGTTGACCAATTGACTATGGTGATCAGCTCATCGGGTTGGGCAAAAAAAGGCAAAAAACTTTCGAAAAACAGGTTCATTTTAGGGAATGATTGGGCCATGTCTCAGTAACTGCTGGGTGGATTCTCGTGATTCTAGTACTGTTAGAAAGCAGCTGACCAGGGCTTTCAGATGGGCTTATTCACCAGCTATTTTTATTTTTTAGAATGATTTGGCTGGTATCTCGGAAACTGCTGGATTGATTCCCATGATTGTGGTACAGAGGTGAATGAGCACTTCAAGTGACACTTGTTGCTAACTATACAAAAATACTGCTGTTGAGATATCAGGGATTTTCTGTTGAGAGGATCATTGATCCAGCACTTCCCAAGATACAAGCCAAATCATTCTAAAAAAATAAAAATAGCTGGTGAATAAGCCCATCTGAAAGCCTGGTCAGCTGCTTTCTAACAGTATGGCGGTCAATCTGCACATTTAATATTTTACGAGAATATATCGTGTTTATGTGAAAATTTTCAGGCCATTTGGGTCAACAGGAATGTCTTCAGAGGTCCTGGCCCCTATGTAATGTTTCTGCTTGCCATGGAGGAAAAAAAAAAATTATAAGATTGAGTCTTGTTTGAGGAAAATGTTTACCTGTTCAATTCTTACTGTAAGGGTAAATTTTTTTGAGCTTTTATACACATATTTTTGGCTCGGATTGAAAATGTAAATATTTTGGTGAATATTTTCGAGGTATGTTTTTTTGAATGTTTCACGTGTTTTATATATATTTATTTTAGGAAGGTTGGCAATGCTGTGGTGTCAATCTGCATCTGCATTCAATCGGTGTTGGGACATAAGCTTATATATGGCGGTCAACTTGCACCTTTAATAAACAGGTATAAACATCCCAGTTTTGGTCACAACTTTGCCGATTTACGTGACAAAGTTGAAATATAAAGTATTTTTAGAAAGTTCAAAAACATATATAAACTTTTTCCGAAATAAAAAAGATTTTGCTTAAAGTTGCACACTCCATTGTTGCAGGCAAAATATGAAGTTCAATGATTTTCAGAACAGTGGCTGTGCCAGCCCGGCTAATGGCGGGTGGAAGCCATCGGGAGCGGCAGGAGGGCAATCAGAGCCTCAGGGGATGTTCTCAACATCCATCAACACCTGATGCCTATGAGCTCCACAGCTACTCATAGGCATCAGCTCAACCCATTGATAGATGCTGAGGACCTTCTTGGGACCTCTGATCGTTGAATGACCTGCCTGATGGCGGGTTGGCACAGCCACCATTCTGAAAAATTTGTGGAACTTTATGCTTCGCGCAAGGATTATCTGCAACTTTGAAAGAATACCTTTTATTCAGTTGAAAAAATTTCTATACTTTGTTGGAGCCCTAAAAATATCTGTATCTTCAACTTTCATGGTGAATTCGGGCTATGTTTTGCTAAAAACAGGTGTTTATACCCCATTTTATTAAAGGTGCAAGTTGACTGCCATACAAGCTGGCTGACGCAAGTGGCTTGGCTGCTTGGCTATCAAAAGCGTGACCACGTAGTAAGGTTAAGGTTATTCAAAGGAGAAAAAATATGTTGCTCAAACAAAAAATGTGCAATGCAACAGAAAAATAATTTTGTTGATTGTTTTAAAAATTGGTCCAAATTTTTCTCTTAAGGTTATTCATTCAAGAGCCTCAAAAACATGTTGTCTGCCATGGGGTGGGAGAAAAATTAAATTGTGTGTGTGGACAGGATGGAAACATTTGGTGTTCCTAAAGATTTCTGTTGACCCAAATGGCCTGAAAAATTCGCGTAAACACGATATATTCTCGTAAATAATAAATGTGCAGATTGACCGCCATATAACAGTACTAGAATCGCGAGAATCCACCCAGCAGTTACTAAGACATGGCCCAATCATTCCCTAAAATGAACCGTGTTTTCGAAAGTTTTTTGCCTTTTTTTGCCCAACCAATGAGCTGATCACCATAGTCAATTGGTCAACATTGTAGTGCTCAATGAGGGCTACAACTTTCATTTTTTTTTAGGGATTTCCAGATTTGGTGGATGCCATCTACTAACCTATTTGTGCCTTAGACAATTTTTTCGCAATTATTCACAATTTTTCTGTGAGTTTCTGAGTCCAAATGATATGAATTTCCTTTTTTGGAAGGAGTCGGGTGATTGGGAGGCAGGCGGTCACTAATATTAAGAGAGGAGGAAAAAAAAGAGTCAAGGACAAAAAAAAAAAACATGTCCAAACAACTTTGGTTCAAACTGGTTTAAACCACTGGAACCATTAGTGGTTCCAACCGGTTTAAACCATCACGGTTCCAACTGGGTTCAAACTGCACAGCTAGAGGCAAGTTCTATAGGAGGAACAGTCATGGTTTGAACCGGTTTAAACCCAGGGGTCTCATAGGACACGATGCGGTTTAAACTGAAACCCTGCTGTTGCTGCTGGGTTCGAATCCTGGAACCCGGGGCCACGCCACCCGTTGACATATTCCCTATTTTGAAACTCGTCCCCGAGCGCTGGGCCAAGTGGAAGTGTGATTGCAGCCGTATCAGATGCATGATGATCTGTATTTCGGGTGGTTGAAGGACGCCAAAGCGAATTCACAGTTGGGGGAGGGAAACAGGTGTTATATGGAGGATGTATTGAGGCGGCAGGATGAGTTGGGGATGGACGATGAAATGACTGCGTGGCGTTTCCGTACTTCTGAATGTGCATTAAAAACTGACATCGGGGCTTAGATATCTTGGCGGAGCACTCATGGACGCTGGATCGGAAACAACTGCGTCTTACCTGCAGTCTCTCATCCTGACCATGGTCACTTATCCTGAGGCACAAAAGAGGGCACACGAAGAAATGGATCGTATTGTTGGACAACATCGCATGCCAACTTTGGACGATCTTGAACACCTGCCGTACATTCGTGCGATGATATTAGAGGTGTGTTGACCGACGAACACCAAGTGAGTATTTTTATTACCAGCCATTTCATTAGATGCATCGATTCCGCCCGGTGGCTCCCCTGATCCCACACGCCACCCTGACTGTAGAGGAAGTACATCCGTTCCATGTTTCCTTCCAAAGACTAATTCTGTGTTCAAGTACCAGGGCTATGTCATGCCCAAAGGCACGATTCTTTTCGTCAACGTTTGTGAGTCAGATTGGTTCATAAACATTCTTTGCCTTTATCTCCGCTCTAGGGGGCATCTTCCACGACCCAGGCAAGTCCTGAGTGACAGCGTGTGCTGAATATGTGAATGGTCCACCCTCCCAGCACTCTACAATAACCCCGACAATTTTGCTCCAGAGCGATATTTGTTGAATGAGAATGGAACCAAGCCCGGTGTGGATGGTACCGACTTGAAGGAGACATTTCCTTTTGGATTCGGTCGTGTGAGTCCTCCCTGAGCCTCTCGATGTCCTAATTAATGGCTTTGTAGAGAATTTGTCCGGGGATCCACCTGGCTCAAAACTCCATAGTGCGGCTTCTTCCCACTTATGTCGCTGGATGAATAATGCTACTACAGAATATCAACACCATGAACCTTATATGGGCATTCAATTTCAGTCCTGACATCAACGCCGAGGGAAATCCAATCCCAGTGAATACCGTTGCCTACAAAAAGGTCTGTACATTGGTCATGGTCAAGCTGACATGCAAAAAATGGATCTTGATCGCCTTACAGGGTGCTACAACCGGACCACTGCCCTTCAAGTGCAAGATTACCCCTCGCACAGCAGAAAAGGTGGAAATCATCGAGTATGCGTTCTTGGAAGCCTAACTATCACATCTCCGTTCTGGTGCCAGAACATATTATTTACGGGCAATTCTGGCGTAAATAAATACATTTTAGCCCCCAATCCGGTAAATAAAATGTGAAATGGCCAAAACAGCTGAAAATGAAGGCTGACTGGCATTCATTGGATAAGGCTCACCTCTATGTACTGCATCATTGCATCCACGAACTCATCTCGACAGTGAAATGGCGGGGAGTTAAACCCCTGGCAATAAGGCATGACGATGAAGGTTGTGATGTTGACTGCACCTCTGCTAGGTGCCGATAGGTGGTGGTGGTAAGGGCAAGTAGAGAGTGTTCGTCCTTGGGGGAGATAATGGTGTTGCTGCGCGAGACTGTGATAGCAGTAAAATGTGTGTAGTTTATTTAGAGGATTTCGATACGCCCCAGAGAATATCTGGTCGTATGGTTCGCTATTCTAAAGTACGGAGGAGAATCCACCCAAAAGTCTAGCTTTCCCTGAATTTTGTAACACAGCCCGTTCTACAATCCTGTCGAGGAGCGGACAACTGTTCAGACGCGATGCAGTTTCCATTGTTATGAACGCTATGGGGCTGTTCTTGGTTCTTTTGTATACAGCTACCCTTGGTCCTCCGACCTCTTCTAGGATGCTTCGTGTGCTGGGAGGCCCTAAACTTGTTTTCAACGACTCCGCTCCTGTCTGCCGTTCCGTTCTTTCCAAGTCTGTTCCCTACTAAACTCTCTACAAATCGTCTTCTTCTTTCCGTTCGCAAGCTCTAATGAGTGGAGTCGGCTTCTTGAGAGCTGCTATGAAGGTTGATACCCGTCCGTTCGATGTGAGCGGTCGGGGAGTTATACAACTTGAGTGATGACTGGCGTGGTGCTCGAGAATGCTGTTTTGTCGAGCGGTCCATACAGCGGCGGACAATCCAAGGCGAGTCGATGTTCTGCCAGGTGCTGCCCTGGAGACCTTGTTTTCGTAGTTGGCGTACCCTGGAGAGCGGTACTTGCATATCACTTGCGATGTGCTGGTAGTTTTAGATGGGAAAATTAGATGTCTTTATCCGTAGCAGCGTCTCATATTTATAGGAAACTGGCTGTCTAGCACCACCTTCTACACGTTCCTTGGTCCTTCTCCGACTCATCGCATCCCATTCCCTAAATCGGGGCCGCCACATGCTCCTTTGACTGGTTCCGTCCATCTTTGTGACTCGAAAGAGGTTCCCGCTCCATTCCTGTGCTGCACGTGGGATATCCACTCGACGAACGCATGGTGCTCCAGTTTTCTGCTCTCAACTCTGCATTCCTGGGGGCTGTGCGTGAGTTCTCTGTTCACCGGATGCGTGCTCCTTCAGTTGGAGACAATTTTCGCTCCCAGATCTACGTTCCAAGAAGCTGTGCGTGAGTTTCCCGTTCCTTGGATGCATGCTCCTTGAGTTGGGAACAATTTCCGCTCTCAGCTCCATGTTCCAGAACCTGCGCGTGAGTTTTCCGTTCCTTGGACGCATGCTCTTTGAGTCGGGAATGATTTCCACTCTCAACACTATGTTCCAGAACCTGCATGTGAGTTTTCCGCTCCCTGAACACATGCTCCTTTAGTCAGGAACAATTTCCGCTCTCAGCTCTATGTTCCAGAACCTGCGCGTGAGTTTTCCGCTCTTGGGTCTCGTCTTGGTTGGCCTGTTCCTCCTTGATCTTGTTCTCCTCCTCGTTTTATTGATACCCTCCCCGACTTGAATGACCTATTCCTTCTTAAAGGCCGCTCCATGAGCTCCATAACCATATCCTACTTGACTATATTTCGTTCAGCGCCTGGCTCAGCTTTGCCGGTGAGGCGAGGCAGAGGGGAAGCGGGAGGCAGAGGTACGTCTATTCGGGCGTTGCTAGTGCAAAGTCGGCGAGCGGGGGTGCGAAGTCTGTGTTCGTGCAAGTCGGGAGCAGGGGCGCGAAGTCAGTGTTCGCGCGGCGCAAGTCCCGCTCCTGGTCCCTCTTCTGTTCCGTTGCACACTTCACGTTGTATGCGGGATTTTCTCCACTCCTTAATTGTGAATGCACCTGACACATGCAGCTCCGTTCCTGAATATGAATGGGTGTGTGTGTTGTTGTACATGGGATTTCTGTCCATCAAACATGTGCAGCTCCGCTCCTTAATTAAGAACCTAGTGTGATTGGACGCGTGTTTTTGTAGAAGGGCTTGCTGTGTTTTGTGTTGCAGTTACGTGCGGGGTCGGAAATGATCTTTGTTGCTTTTTATGATCTGCCCGTTTCCGCTTCGTACATGCCATTCCAGAGTGATCACAAAGTGATGGCTCACAACGTCCACTCTGTGCCAGGGAACAGAATGACATTGAGCAGCAGTATGGTGTGATTCCTTGCATCCGAACAAAGGCCATCCAAATGTCGGAGGATCTTGAGCTCCTTTCCATTGACAAGCTTCAGAACGACCTTCTGGTTGTCCTTGATGCACAGGGCATCGAGAGTGTTGCTGTTGTAACTGGTAAGGAAATCATCGCATTCGTGCCAAATCGGATTGCGTTTGGGGCCCCGGGAGGACACCCACTCCGCGGTGAGATGATGCAACACCAAATGCACATCCTCTAGCTATTTTTGTGCTTATAAAACACATCATTAAGGGGTGCAGGGTAGCTTCAGTGCTATACAAACATAGCTGTATACCTGAACTCTGTTATGTGATATAAAGGAGAGTCAGAGTGAGCTCCGACTACTGACTGTAGTATTCAGAGCATGACCGCAGTGATGCCACAGTGTGTTGTACTCTGAATAGCCTACCAAGGAGATATACCCATACACGCCTATAACCGATTCAAGGGATATATTCTTATAAAAGTGACCCCGAGACTACATAGATGAAGTAGCGAGACTTAACATGTTGCGCAGTACTTTAAACTGCGTAGGAGAGCGACTGCGGTACCTCTCTGCCAAAGACATAGTTGTGTTAACAGTTACACTATGGAGGAAAGTGCCCGCAGCTATGCCACAGCATCCCATAGTTGTGTATAACCTACCGCGGTGCCTTCCAACAGGCCACAGTCGGCCATAAACCTATTGTTACCCTAAGACAGGGAACTGCCAAAGCAATTGGATGATCACGTGGTGCCACGGCGCGACGTGACCTGTCAATCAAAGACATACAAGTCCTAATCCAGATTCTAACGATCAGATTGAGGCATTCCGGTACTTCACGGGCCAAGCACTGCCTGCAGCCGGATCCACCAAAGACAAGCACGAGGAGGAATGTATTGAAAAGGCTGGTTCAACCCCAGGCTGGCACAGCATCATACTGCGGGTGCGGAAGGCACCGCGGTATTGCCAATATACCTTTTCGCCTCCCTTTGCACCATGCATGGTTAGGAACATTGCTTGAGAGCTTAAGCTGCCTTTGAGTATTGGGGACATGCACTAGGTACTCAGAATAATTATGCAACACTGTAGTTTAGCTCTAATAGTCTTGCTGCATGCTTTGTCAAGTAAATTCGAAAAGGGAACGCACACAGGAAGAGAACAGGGGAGCTCTGAATCACCCTATTTTAGATCAAGCTTGGGCCACACCCACTGTCACAAGTGTTGCGACACCGCTGCTGCTACACATAATCGGGCAATCTTTCGTCTTGGATGTCATATCCGGCAGTTCAAATGTGGGCTGGAACCGATGTCGCAAGCAGTGCAACACAGCTTTGTATAATAGATACGATATGGGCACGACCGTAGTCAATATGTTTGAATATGGTCAAGTATGGGTTTGGCTGCCTGGGACCTTAGCGGCGCAGTAGACTCTATACATTTGCTGCTCCGTCTTGTGGTACAAAATGGATGGCTGTGTCTGGCATAACCACCGGTAGCTAGCTATCTGTGTGGTTCATTTGGGCACCAAAATGAACTAGCTATGTGTAGATTTGGCCAAATCTAACGGGTAAGGCACTTTTTGAGGCGACCAAGTCGGGAGGTGCTAGGCCTGTTTCACCAGCCACCTGTTTGAAACTGCCTGCCAGGATTTTATTCTTCCTGAGGTTCGTGCAAGGAATCTGGTGGGTGGCCATCGATGAAAAATGTGTATCAGAGGGGTAGAACCCACTTCCAAAATTTGGGGTTGATTGGATAACATCTGGCTTCACACTAAATTTTGCAACGCCCTCCGCTGGCCGACTCATATATTATGGTCCTATCAAACACCGACTTGGTGCCGTTATCGGATTGTTGTCAGCTGTGCCATCACGTGGTTTTGACGTCCAATTTGTCGCGACGCGCCCAAAAGTGACTTATACTGTTCTTTTTACGCAGAGGTGGAGAGAATAAGTAGGCTTACTTGAGGATTACACGGGCTGTTGTGCAGTAGACTGATCAAGGGACTACTGCGTCAGTTTTAGGAAGTATCGAAATAACGACCGGAATCGTGTCGGACGTCCGAGTCCAGCGACTGATCTCGCATCAGTTCCGCTATCATGGGCGTTTCCGGTCATCAACTACGGTATCTTTCCCATCACCATGACGGAAAGCGTCCTCAGCGTCCTCAGGATCCAGGAGGTGTGGGATGAACTTGCGTACCGCATATCAGACTCGGTCGACCTCAAATCTACCGCTCTCGTCTCCCGCACGCTCTGCATCTCCGCCCAACGCCAGTTATTCCGACACGTCGCGCTCGATCCAATGTATTACCCCACAATGGTGCCGATACAATGAGCGTGGTTTTCAACAATGCCCAATCGAAGGTCGAGGCCGCAGCTCAACGTCTATCTGCGATCCTCGTGGCCAAGCCACATCTGCTAGGATGCGTTCGACATCTCACTGTTTGTACGCCGCCCGTGGTCGTGGAATTACTCGCGAACTTCCAGTTCCCAATGTTGCAGAAACTGTCCTTCGTGTTCGACTATAGCGCCCCGGAAGAAGTCACACTCCGTTTTTTCCGTGATCTCCTCGCATCGCCTTTGCTCCGGGAGGTGGAAGCCAGCTACGTCAACTTGGAGGACAACCCGTTCACGCCTTTTGCATCCCTATTCGAGACGTGCAGTCCACGTTTGGATTCCCTCGCCTTCAATCAAATCGCATTCCCCTCCTCCATCCCCACAACATCTGAACCTCGCCAGTCATGGCCGCAAATAAAGACTCTGAAGTTGGACGACGCAACGAACTGTGGGGATTGGTTCATGTCGCCCTCATGTCCATTCGATTTCACCCACCTCAGTGATGTTGATGTCATGGCAGGGGACGAGCAACGCGATGAATCTCTCCTCCTGTTTTTGACTTCCGTGCGTCTGAGCCTCACCCGACTGGTCTTCTCCAATGGTATGGAATCTATGCCTCATAGCCTCATCCTCATAACCAACTAATCCTGTCCCCAGCCACAGACATCAACTTATCGGAG
Organism: Mycena leptocephala; assembly: GCA_029378395.1. Taxonomy (NCBI): domain Eukaryota; kingdom Fungi; phylum Basidiomycota; class Agaricomycetes; order Agaricales; family Mycenaceae; genus Mycena; species Mycena leptocephala. Next base: position 20,533 of record JARJLF010002888.1, read on the forward strand.
TTCCCGGCCCTTACATACCTGGGAATCGATCCTGCTTACGGCCTGTCTTCTCTCCTTCCCAACAACCGCGTGGAAAAACTCGTCTTAGATGTAAACCTCTTTAGATTTGAAAAAGGCCACAGAGGGCAACGGTATTTGGCTGCAGACAAGTTTGTTGCTGAGGCGCAAATGCCGGCTCTGCGGCAAGTGGAAGTGTGTGTGTCCGGCAACGGCACGTTCGACCGGGAAGTCGTCGAGCCCACTTCCCTCAATTGGTGGCCAAAGGCTTGGTCACTGTGGTGAATTATACATGTACGTCTTGCAATTTCCATGACCCTCCGATCTTGAGAACCTTACAGTTCCTCCGTCCTCCGAATAAAATTTGGAAGTTCGGATCCTTCCTTCGAGTTTCAAGCCGGAAAGATCGTATACGACCTTGGCTGTAAATAGAGTCCTTGTTGAACTCTGACAATGAGGATTCTCAGACTGCCCTCTCCTTGATCCAGGTCCTGGTTGGAACTCATCTCACCCACTCAATTGTCTAGATCAGAGTTTTGGATTTCCTTGACATATAATTTGATTATCAAGAAAAAAGCGACAGGCAATAGCATTGGTCTCTGGACTCTACGGTCCTTAATGAAATTCAGTTCAAAATGGTGCATACCAAGACACTCGCGGATGGCCGCGGCGCTCTGTGAACTTGTATTCGAAAATGACAACCCTGAATGGAATGGTCTAGCGACACCGTGAGTCGATGATTTCGGGAACCAATGCTGTTAAGTTGAAGTCAAACGTCCTCGAAAAGGTAAGTAAGCACTGCTCGACACGCCAAGCCAGGAATCACCGGAGGAACTGCCATATTCGGATCGTATCCCCTGTTGAGTTTTTTTGGGGGGTCAGAGCATGGATCTCTGCTGTGGAGAGAGAGTCTCAAGATCTCAGAGACAGTCCTAGCCCAAATTCAGGCGGGATTTCAGCGGAATTTTTCTTGGCAAACGCGATTGAGTGCTCCAAATTTGTGAACCGTCTGAACCTTGTAGAAAAGGTTTACAAACCGTTTGAACCCAGCGACACAACAAACGGAAACGGAAACGGTTATATCTGTGTGTAAACGTTTATACACGGAAAAGGTTGGAGCCTTACTCAGCAGTGTCGGCGATTCCCAGTTTCCTACGCCTGTATTACCGGCTGAAGACTGCCTTTGGACTCCTGGGTTCCAGATTCATTAGAGTCCCCCTTCCATCACCCTTAGGCTTCGGGAGCGTAGTGAGCGCAAATCCGTGACCCATCAGTTGCAAGCTCGCACATCACACGTTTCGGCACGGCCGGCGAAGCCTACGTCCGAATTATAAAAACCGATCTCGATCGCCGTTTTTTTGCCTTTCCTATATATTTGACGAGCTCTAGTTAAAGACCGAATCTCAGTACGACAAAAATTGATGTTGAGATCGATACGGAAGTTGACCTGATGTTCAATTGCCCGGGAATCCCATTATACGGTGGCTCACAGCGACTGTTTACTAAGATAATTAATAGCCTGATACTGATCCCCACCATAAATCTATATAAGAATCGAACACCTTTGACTCTCGATAAACCTGATTGGCTGCCCGAGCACCGCATGTCGTCAGTTACTCCAATGCTCCACTGAAAACCGTCGAGATGTTCAAATCTCCACTCAACTGTTGACTTGCTATTTTTGACCTGTTCAGATGTTGAAAACTTGGTTCTTGAAGTGCGATTACTTCTAAAGATCATATATAAAGACATTTTGAATACTCCGGCAACTGTAAATAACGTCGGGCTTAAGCTAATCACCTCATTCGAGATTAAGACTGAGGAGCACGCACGAATGGAATGAAAACTTCCAAAAACAGCTGGGTTTTGATGGACTGCAGAACCGGCACAATTTCCAAGGACCATGCCGGTGCTGGGTCCAAAGCAGACTAACTAAATATAAGCAGGATATCCTACATGGCTACAACAAATTGGATGCAAAAAACACCAGATAGTGTTCATGCATACCCAATACTAACAATCTCAGTCACCGGACAATGGATTAACACTTCTTATATTAAAGATTTTGAACTCAGTTTGACTGAATCTGCGAATGCCCATGGATTGCCATATAGGCAGCACATCATGGCAAAATAATCACCTAACAGTCCAGACGCAGACCAGATATGAAAAGACAATACCAATAATGTAATGTACCGAGCCACTGAATATTCTTGGCGTGTTCTGGGCTCACCTATGAATTAAAAGGCAATCAGAATAGTTGTTACAGGCCACTAGGCCACGACGAGTAAACCGGAGGTTGACGAGGAATGGCAATTTCAAGCCTTTTCAAGCAGGAAAAATGAAAATGTTAGATTTTAGTATTCCCACCGTAGCGAAGCACGGGTTACTGCTAGTCAACCTTGATTAACCTCGAACGAATCCGTTACGCAGTTGAGGGAATTTCAAACATCACCCCGATTGACGAATTGATATGGAAGAGTATTCGTTGCATTACCTTTCAACGCCTAACGCGCGAGTTCTACTGGAAATGCATACATGACTTCTTCTGAGTGGGAGATTTTTGGGCTCACACTCATATAGAACGTCGCTCGCACCGAAAATGTGGCACCAGCGGCGCGCAGAAGGGCAATTAATCACGGCGGAGCTGTGGCTCCACTGCCCACAATAGACAGAATGCCTGATGGGAAAAAGGGAACATCGCCTCGATGCAATTGTGTGCATATAAGGCTAGGACCGTACCTAACGGCTCAAATACTTTATTAGCTCATCTTAAGTTCGGGGTGATTTTACCGCCACAGGGACTTAAGATCTACTACAACTCAAGTTTTGTAATGCAATATTACAAGCTTCTTAATGTAGCCTACTACGTGCTATGTACCATTTTTTCAAGGGGTCAACACAAACCTAAGTAAGTGCAGGGGTCATTTCGAACTTGAGTTTGTGATCTTAAGTCGTCCCTGACTTGAGTTCGCGCTTGATTCAAGTTCTGGCTTGGGGTTCTGGCTTGAAAAATAGTAAGTCCGACTGCAGGAGTCACTTTCAACTGAAGTTCGCACCGTCATCTTAAGTCGTGCCTTGATCTCAAGTTGCGCTTGACTTAAGTTCTGGCTTGGGTGTTCAGGCTTGAAAATTGGAAGTCCAGCCGAAAAAAAGAGTGTGGTCGGTGGGAGGCAGAATAAGAAGTCTAGATCTAATACTGGTTAATTGTTAGTATGTTCAAGTCTCAACGGAAACTCACCCTATCATAAAATCTGTACTGTGCCACCGACTGCTTACTCAAAGAGAACCAGAGCCCGGAGTGTGGGCGCGGCTGGGTAGCACCCAATGCTTCTTGGCATTGGTGAGGGGGGCGAGTCCTTCTGTAGTTGTTCCAGAGAGAGGCAGAAGAAGGGTGATGGTGAGCATTGTGGTAAGAGTCGAGACGCGTTGTTTGGGACTGCTTGTGACTTGGATCCACTGTGCCACCAAGTCTTGCCAATCAACTTGACTTTGCTCTTCTACTGACAACCACTATCATGACCCCACGTTCGTTGCTCCCACCATCTCGTACATGGTACCCACCCACTGCCCAGTATGACCCGCACCTCGCGCTCCACCTCGCTCTGCTCCGTGTTCAAGGACCGCTCCGAGAGAAAGACGGGCTCAGCCACGTCCTGTGCAAGAACGGCGGCGCACACAACTGGGGCTCTCTCGAGAACGAGGTCCATACACAGTCCCCCTCCTCCGTCCTGTCCTGACAATACTACCTCTGAGCTGATATATGCCTTGGCCTTGACAGCGCGACCCCGAGTTCGCGGGGATCGACGACAGGCAGCAGGAGCTCGACGGGCTCTCGGACAACGAGGAGAGCAGGCTGTCCGATGAGTGTGCGTCTTTCTCTTTGTGTCTCTCTCCTCCCATCCATCCTTGTGACCTACCCATCCCTCCCTCGCCCTGCTCGCCTGCTCGCCCTGCCTCCCCCTCGTGCGCCAAGCCGACCTCTCCTCCCCCAGCCACCTCCCCCAATTCCAAGCCCACCGGCTCCCCCATGCTCGAGCGCTCCGAGGCCGAGCTCGCCTCCGCGCGCAAGCTCCGCATGCATGCGTTCAAGGGCAAGGGTGCGTTCGTCTTGTTTTCTTGCCTTCCTTCCCTTTCATTCCTACTCCTTACTTGAGTCGGCGGGATGAAGTCGGTGGCACTAAAGTCGGTGGCACTTAAGTTGTACAGAACCGAAGTGGACCGGGTACAAATTATATATTCACAATGTATATCTTTATATTAATACAACTTAAGTTGTGGAAGAACTGAAGTTGGGCAGCGGGACTTAAGTCGGGTGCAGGGACTTAAGCTCGGGTGAGGGAGCGCCAGAGATGTCCAGGGATGTAGGCGCAACTTAAGTTCCGCGGAAACTCAAGTGCGACTGGCGGTAAAATCGCCCAGAACTTAAGTGGGGCTTGTCCTATTTCATAACGGCTCACAGCAGACAGACAGAAAATGATGACAGAAGACTCACTCGTACATAACGCCGAGGGCTGCACGCCTTTGTTTGAACTCGGTATGAATGAGTGCTTTAGAAACATACGATCCGGAGATACCAAGCCTGGACGTGAACGCAGTGAAATAAGTATACGTCCGAAATGCAGAAAACACCGAAGACGCACCAGAAATGAAGGATATTGACGGAGGCCGTTTCCGTTATCCAGACCGATGTACAGAGATCCAGGTCCTCAATTTATGACACTGACGTTAGGTATAGTAACCGGATGGGGCCCCCGTTTCTCCTGTCTCGAAAACGACCTCATTGTCTGCCAACTCTGGGGTTTTTTTTCGCCCGATGGTCAAGTCCTCCCCATTCAATTTCAGCGGTCTATGGAATGGAGACCGAATTTTTCGTCATTCATAACTAGTTCTTCACAGTTTTCATCACATCCCCGTGGCCTGAAATCTATACTCCGCTCATCAAACCGCGCTCAAACTCGACGGATTGGAATCGTGGGACGAGATACCATAGATATGGACACGCAGAGTAAAGGATCTCATGGCATTCGATCCGTGCTCATTTCTCCTCAAGCGCGCATTCCGTCGCGTCATCCCCATTTTCTTGCATGTTCTGAGCGCAACCGCTCGCATCCTCACCACCTTCTCCGCGCACCAGCAGAAAGCCGTGTTAATATTCGGCGCACATCTAGTTCCGAATGCCGCTGACCGCGTGCAAACATGTGGGTGATACTCCCTTGTGAAGTATCGTCACCTCCAGGCGGTCACCTCTATGGGCGCCTCGCCGTTTCTTTTGGTGCGCTTATATCTGCCAATCTACTTTTTCATTCGCTGATAATTATTCTTCAAAAATAAAAATACGGAGCCCAGCCACCGCGCTCTTCAATACGGACATCACTATAACCCACGGCCTGGATATATACAACGTTCAGTGCATTATACTGTTGTCATCTTTCCTCTGTTCTTCCTTATAAGTATCTAGAGTATTGATTCCCACATACAGTCGAGTGGACTTTGGACATGCTAGTAGCTGTTGAGAGCTGTTGCATATATGCCACTTCTTTCCCAATTTTAATGTTCAAATGAACAAGACTCCCTCCGCCATTTTCACTCCATGACCACGCAACAGGACACGGCCTTCCTCGCGAAGCCACACGGTATGGAGGTCCCCAACGCGGGCGCTTACTTGTCGACACGTGAGAGCATCCCCACCCCATTTTCCAAGCCAGTACGGCACTATGCGTGTGTGGGCCGAGCCAGTGACTGGGTCCTCGTCGATCCCGAACCCGCACGCGAACACCCGGGAGTGGACCTGTGACGGGTCCTCCGCAGTTGGCTTGTGTGGCGCGGTCAGCACACATTGCGCGTCCGGAACGTCGCGCGCCTAAAAAAAAATCAAAAAGAAAAACTCAAGTGAGAAGGGGGATCGGGATCGATGATGAGGAAAGAAAGAGCACAGACGATCGCGACGCTGTCGTGTCTGACAGTCGAGACGTCCACCGTCTCTGCGATCTCAACGAGATATCCGGGCTGTGTCTTCGAGAGAAATTTAAAGTCTTCCCGTGCGAGTTCGGGGAACCAAGTCTGTGCCATCTTGAGACCCGCTGCTGCGTCAACGACAGGGACAGGAATGTCCGCAGGGAAGTCGAGCTCGTACAAATCGCTGTCACGGTGGTAGTTGACCGTGAGCTCGCCCGAGACGCGCGACGCGAAGCGATACGGTGGCTGGAGCTCGGGGTGCTCGTAGTGAAGG
>JARJLF010002889.1:0-26739 GCA_029378395.1 Mycena leptocephala
GTTCCTCTGTTACAATGCCGGACTACAAGTCCAGTTTCATCGGTCCGCAGCCGATTATAGAGCGCTACCCCGGGTGGGTCAGATATCCAACCCTTTCGCACGTCATCGAGCATGGCCGCGGCAGCTTTATGACACTCAGCATCGAATAATTTGAACTTCTTTTTCGAACACAGGAGATCGGCATGCGTCGCGAATAATTTCTTGAGGACGGGTTCAAGTACGTCTGGAGCTGGAATGTAACGGCGAACCCGCTGCCAAACCCAATCCGACTTGCTTCGCACTGCCTGATCCCAGGTAATCCCCTTCTTTTTTAAAACAGCTTCGACACGGGCCTTGTCAATTTTGTCTGGAACAAGAATGGCATCGCGTAGCCATCGCGCAAACGGCTTTGCCAGGGAATGATCCTTGCTGATATGTTTCGTAAGGCGCTCCATTTCATGAAAAATGTCTTGAAAGGTTCTGGTAGGCCACGGTGTGTTTGACTGTGCGGGCTGAACCAGAGGATGGCGTGCATCCACAGACTGCGGACCCTCAGGATGAAGCGCCATGAGAGCATCAAGGTCATGATCCATGAATTGCTCGAATTCGTCTTCATTGGGATCGCGTTGCGCTGACGAGTTCTCGGGCTGGGCAGGAGCTTCGGGTTCGGATTCATCATCAGATTCAGATTCCGATATGGACTCGGAATCGGATCCGCTGCCATCGTACCGAGACGACTCAGACATATCGAGGGTGTGATGGATTTCCGAGCCAGGTGAATCTTGGATGGGAGCTGCTTTTTGTTCGTCGCGTTCAACTTCCTGCGAAACCAATGATGCGAGGTCGACAACAACATCAAATGGTGGTTCGCCCATTTCTGCGAGAGTTTTATCGTGATAATGGCAAATGAATGACGGCGCGAAAATTTTGGAAATAGTTATGAGGGCACGTTTGCTGTTCGAAAGAGTTATCGTTTTCTTCTCTGAAATGGGAAACTTCGTCATCTGGACAGCGAAAAACCCATGGGCAACCGTGACCGCTCCATTCCGCAGGGTAATTTTGTCGCCCGGAAGACCTATCTGCGATAACTTTGCTCCAGCTGGCGGCTTTTCAACGATAGCTTTGAAAATGTGAAGCGAAAGCCACGCATTTTGGACTGCGTACTTCCTTTGGTTGTCCGACAAATTTTCTTGGCACCAATTGGAACAGCGTACGTCTTCAAGCCCGTCAAAGGTATGCCCGATCACTTCCTCTGCGATCCGTTTGAATGACAGGGATGCTTGAGGAATCAACCCTTTAGATCGCGCCAAAATTCCGAGATCTATCCATCCTGTTTTATCATTCAAGATTGTTGGCGAGAGCTCCCACAAAAATGTAAGAATGTCGAGGGTTCCTTCGATATGATATCCAACTTTCACAACTTGTTTCGATGCGAGCAAGGCCTTTAAAGCTGTTGGAACCAACTTTGGAGTCGAAATATGATAAATCTACAGGCAAGTTAGATAATGTACGGTGGGCGACAGGGGAAGAACAACATACTTGAAATAGATGCACAAAATCCGCGACAGCAATTACCATAAGCGCAGCTGGAAAATGCCCGGATTTACTGGCTTGCCAGTCCCAATCTACAGAAAAACCGACAAAAATTTTGCTGTCCGTATTTTGCTGTTCGATGTCCGCTAAAATGGAACGACAGGTTTGGTCTATGAGCTGGATCGAGGACGCCAAACGAATTTTGAGGCTGTCGGGCAATGCGATTACCGGGTATTTCCGTCCTCCGTCTGTGGTCGCCAGGTCTACATTCGCTCGTAATGTCGGAACTACTTGCTCAACGAACTGGTGATCGGCTCGGACGTTATCGGTCCAGAGTAAGGAGATGGGTTGGTGGCCATGCTCGTGCAGGGACTTCATGATACCTCGTAGCGGTTTTTCGATATGAGTAAGATGGCGTGTCGGGGTGAGGATCATCTGCCGAATTTGCTCGAATTCGTTCGTTATCGTCCACAGACTGCCAAAATTTTGACACCCTGAATCCGGGCGATGTATTTTATAGCTTGTAAGATTGGTCCATTCGCGCCAGAGTTAATGAGATTGCAGACATGGCCTGATCTTGATAGGGCTTTATAAATCCCATGTATCGACGTAAAGTTTGCTGATGTACCAGCGCGAAGGTGAGAATCCTGCATAACCATTTTTGTCGGAAAAAGAGGAGAACGGTGTCAACCGGGTGGGTCGCTTGTTTGGGGCACGAGCGTTCAGTGCATAGAGATAAGCTCGTTCAGCGAGGTCACGCTTTCGAACATGCAATTCCCGAAAAACGTGCTCCCACCCATTTGGTGTCAGTCCGTGCGCAATTGTGCTTCTAATGAGGGTCATGACACTCTTGTCAATCCCGCTGCGATGCGTAAGGAATGCTGAAAGTCGTGTAAGGCAATGATGTAGAGCAAAAGACATCCTCGCTCACCTGGGAACTGACTTCGAAGGAGCGGGGGGAGTTGCTTGAGGACATCGTGGTTATACATGTTGCATGACTTTTTGCATGACTTTCGACATTTCAGGCGTTTTGTCAAAATATAATAGCATGTGTCAAGACTGACGACGCGGCGCGCAACTGGATTGCTGTTCCAGCCTGGAAGCACAAGGAATAAGATTGGTGAAGGGTAAACAACAGACTGGACGCACCGCTTTCACCCATGTTATCTTTCCCACAAAACACACATTTTATTGCGAAATCCTTCGGTAGCAGCACTGTTGGAATCCAAACGAAGATTGATGGGTAATATAAGGTCTCTGGACCGAAATTTATCTGTGCGGGATCCTGGGGTGCGGCTTGAGGTTTGTAAGGATTCTCAAAATCCTCTTGCAAAACAAACCAGCTGTCAGGGGGGCGAACCCAGAAGGTACCGTCCTGATAACACTGAGGTGGCCGATCGCCTTTGGTTTCTTGTATAATTTCTTCAAGTTTACGGTCCAAATAGAATTGGACAGCCTCTCCTGGGTTAGGCGTGTCCTCGGCCGGACGTTCACTCTCGTCATCCGGAGAAATACTCGAATTATTTGGGGAAGCCAATTGAGTAATTGAATCGAAAGCCTCAGAAGGGATAGAGTCCGGAGTGGTTATCTCAGGTGGTATGAGGTTGGGGATACTTGGAAGACGACATATATTAGGCCGAGGAGAATCAGTATTCTCATCGCTATTGGGGGTAGCAACGCGTTCTTGATTGGTTCCTTCAAGCGAATCAGTCATATGAAAGAAAGAAAGTCTCGGTGGGCTCACTGAACATTGCGTAAAGTTTCTTCGGTGGTTGTACAGTGGCTGGAGTAGACATTGTGTTTGTGTCTCTGCTACATCCGGAGGGGCCGGGTTCACTACTAAGATCCATTGGAATGTCATTGTCCACCTGCAAATGAGCTAGAAAGATTCTTCAAGGAATAGTCTCAAGTCTGGAGGTTAATAATGCGCTCAAGTTTTTTGTTTCTTTCGCTTTCGCGGTGCCTCGGGCTCAGGAGAGTCTGATTCAGCCTTGCGTGTTTCTTTTTTCTTGCGGCCGGAGCCTCTCCGTGACCCTCCTGCTCTGTGGCCTGCATTGTTTTTCGAGTCTTTTGGGCGACCTCCTGGATTGGCCATTGAGAAACTTGTAGGCGGAGAAAACGCGAATGGTCACACACATTGTGACACGGATCACGTAGTCAAATAGTGAAGAAATGAGTTCCATACCTGTTATCTACTTACATTGCGCCCGGCATTTCCATACATGTAGTCAACTACTTAAAGGAGGTTTGGTGGAATATACACAGATGGGCAGTTGGCGCAAACTGAAGGCAACATTTGCTTGGTGTTGGTAGTGGCGTCTGCGGGCTTGGTCTGTTGAAATCAGGCGGAAATTTCCCTCTTGAGGCTTTGCTGAATTGCGGGGTGGTTGAAAGTGATCAAACAAGCTTAAATTATTCAAGACATGAATATATTGGACGCGTACAAAATACTTAGACATTTTATGTGGCGACATCGCAGCAGACTGCAAACGGAATCAGCATATATTGAACAGCGATGGGAAGAATGAACGAACCTAGTCTATTCCCGCCCACGGATACGATAATGTTCGTTATGCCGGTAGCAGGAAGCTGTGAAAGAAAACAGTAAGTGTACACTTCTAATAAAGATGGAGACATTACTTTAAAAAGGATACCGTTGGCGTCAATATCACGGCAGTCGTGACACCACCAGCGGTCTCGATACTGAGGGACAGGGAAGCGACGTCGAGGAGGTCCTGGGCGGGGTGACTCGGTTACCGAGGACGGCGGGCACGGCGGCGAGGATGACGATGGGAGTGATGCACTGTTTGAGTATACAAGTATGTAGCGTCTTATCGTAATATGTCCACTGCGAAGAAAGTGATCTGAGAAAAGATTAGCCGATAAGGTTGTAGGTTGAGGACGTTACACTCGCCGGTGACCTTCTTGTCGAGACCGTAGGCAATGGCAGCGGTGGTGGGCTCGTTGATGAATCAAATTTCACAGGACATTCATGCCGGAGATGGTACTGGCGTCCTTGGTGGCCTGACGCTGTGGTCGTTGAAGTAGGCAGCGACGGTGACAACGGCGTTGTTGATGGTGGTGCCTAGGTACGACTCGGTGGTCTCCCTTAAGGAGTACCATAGAGGAAATCTCCTCCTGCGACTAGAGAGTACCAATCAGTCTGCGATACGGGGATGGAATAAAAAAGAGACGTACAAATTCTTTTTGCTTGCCGCAGTACTCCACGCGAATGTACGGCTTTCCACCCTTGATGAAGATAGTGCTTCACGTTTGCATGCACTTCGTTATCATCGAACTTGCGGCCGATAAGTCGCTTGGCATCGAACACGCTAGAGGAAAGCATTAGAACATCGATGAAGAAAAAAGTAGAAAAAATGTACGTGTTAGTCCACATACGACGGCGTGGTACAACTGTCTGACGGCGTTGTCCATCAACCACTTTGCCAGACACGGACTCAGCTGCACAACAAAGTTAGAAAAGAGTAGAGGCATGAGGAAAGACATACATACGAGTCCCAAATCTTCATCATCAGCAGATCGGGTGCATGCAGGACTTTTTGCGGGTATACAGATAGTAGTTGCGCACATAGATTCGGTTGCGTATGGTTGGCGAATGACGCGCCGATGTCAGGCAAGTTTGCGAGCGGAAGAGCGTAAGGTTTCTGGAGCCCGAGGGAACATTTAGAAGTGGTGGGATGAGATCTGATTGATGAAAGATTACAATAGATGAAGAGGGAGCATTGTTGAGGCCTTGAGGATGGACGAGAAGGAAGGTGGATAGAACGGCAGACCGTGGGACAAATTTGCCGGATATGTGACATAAGTTATGTCCGCATTCGGGCATAACGGGTGCCAGGGCACTGCACCATAGTCAACCAAAGTTGTAGAGCTCAACGAGAGCTACAAGACTTGTCTAAGGTCAATTTGCAAGAATTGGCTTCGTTAAGCTGCAAATCGCAAAATACTTTCCCGGAGCCAGCGGTTTGGAAATTTTGCGCCCTAATTTGGCCTAAATGTGTGTCTGAGAGGTGAAATATCATCCCATGGAAAGGAATACATTGAGCATTGTTGCAAAGTTCTCTTGCCCTCTGGAGAACTGACACGTTGTGTCAATTTTAAAGCACGTATGCGTTACTTTCCCATGCAGAGTAAACGAGACGTGTTGTTTGTGTGTGATAGAAAGTGTGTCCTATTAGGTAGCAGCCCAAACTATGTAGAACCAGAATTTCTACAGGCTCACTACATAGATTAACCATACTACATAGTACCTCTCCAACTACAGGAACTACAGAGCAACTACTATAATTAGCTTTGGAGTGAAAAATGTTCTAGAAGTGAAAAATGCATTCGCTTCAGCTCAGTTTTGGTCCAATTGCCTTCGGAAGTGGCTCAAATTGAACCGACGGGTGTGTGGCCGTAGGAAATAAAAAAATCTTGGCGGAAAACGGATGGATATTGAGCGAGATTCTGCTCCGAGCCATCAAAACCATTGATCCCGCTGCAAAATTCGATGCCCTGTAATTTGTAGCCAGCGGATTTTTATGGGATTTGGAAGGGGCACTTATAAGGACTATAGAAGTATGCTACTAAAAAATCGAGACAAAAGACGCAGCAGAACGGGAGCTACAGATGAATTTAACACATTGTCACAACATGTCACGGGGATCTGGTTACCTTTGAATTGTCACGCTCACACGTCCTGCGGCCGTTCCGCCCCGATTTTGACCCCTGAAAATTTTGAACAATACTTTTATAGACCGTATAAGTGGCCCTTAAAAGTCCCATAAAAATCCGTTGGCTACAAATTACAGGGCATCGAATTTTGCAGCGGGATCAGTGGTTTTGATGGCTCGGAGCAGAATCTCGCTCAATATCCATCCGTTTTACGTCAAGATTTTTTTATATCCTAGGGCCACACACCCGTCGGTTCAATTTGAGCCACTTCCGAAGGCAATTGGACTAAAACTGAGCTGAAGCGAATGCATTTTTCACTTCTAGAACATTTTTCACTCCAAAGCTAATTATAGTACAGAGCACTACGTAAAAGTGCCGGAACTACAGCAACTACAGCCGAACTACAACCACTACGGCCAAAATCAGGGTTTGCTGATGGCCTGATCGATCATCAGCCAGATCACCCGGCGCGTGATCTTGCCGTTTATTCCCAATTCACCCTAGCCAAAGCCTAGCCTAGCCTAGCGTGCAACTAGCGTGCCTCGTCGGAAGTCGATCAGATGGGCTCGCGTGGAGCTTTTGGAGCTTTGAACGGAAGCCAAGTTATATACTATACCTCCTCGCTCATTATTAAATAGAGACTCAGTCATCGCTGTCGCTGGGCGGAAAGATACTTGACAAGAAACACGAATGGGAGCACCATTCGAGTCACAACGTGTTCGAACCTAGAGATGCATAATGAAGTCGACACGGAAGAAGAGAATCAAAGGAGGAACGGCCCGGGTGGCTGTGCGGTCCCTTGCAGAGAACCACCACATACAAATAATCGATTCGACTCCATCGGAACAAGCACCCCTAGATCCTACAGCACTGTCTTCTTTGAACTACGAGTGCACCTCTATTGATCCCAGGTTCAGACACACTAAATTGTGCGATATCGCGACTGGCTCACTCCCTTTTGTCACCCCCATCGGCCGAAGGGTCGGCAATGGGCCCAGAATGGATATCGCACACAGGTGGTACCAAAGATGGATTCGTCTTCGAGAAAGACTCCACTGTCTTGGAAACGAGCCCGGATCTCCCCTCGAACATGCTCCCGTCTCCTGTTCCCCCGAGTCTCAGCCACCTCACTGCGAAGGAACTGGAGACGATATTCTGGCAAGCTCGCGGCCACGACGGGTGCTACAAGAGCGTGTCTCCTGCAGCATTTCTTCGATCTCTTCGGATACACCCCTCCGCGTGCGCACCTCTGCAGGCGTGGATTATGTTACGACGGCCTCCTCCCGAATTCAAGCTCCTGCAGCCCAAACGTATGACCATTTTACATGTCGTCGGGGGACAGGAATACATCAACGGCGACGAGGACGCGATGATGCATGCTGTGGTCGGATTCTCCGCCCTAGGGAATACAAACGCCACAACCGTGCTCGACCTCTCATCACTGCAGTTTGGGGATGCCGGGCGCGGGTTAGGCGGGCGGAGCACGTTTGCCCTCGAGTCGGTGGACGCGTTCTGCGACCGACTTGAGGTCGTTGCTCGGGATGCTAATATGACGAAAGTCTCTCAGGGAATACGGTCGGGCCCGAATGACGCGTGGCTCCAAGGAGTTGCGAAACGCGCAAAGGAGCGATGGGAGGCGTGCGATGTGAAGGCGTGGTGCGGCCATTGTGGGGTTCCTGGTGAAGCGTTCAAGAGATGTTCGCTTTGCCACACAGAACCGTACTGCAACGAGGCGCATTCAGCGGCGGCATGGCCCTTTCACAGGCGGTTCTGCTCGTCGAACAAAAAGTGATATTTTCGGTGAGGTTACTTGAATATTGCTCGTGAACGGAATGGCTTATCCAGACTCGCAAGGAACCTTGAAGTTTAGGTGAATCTGTACGGAATTGAAGTGGTACTAAAGAAAATGTATCGCCCCGATTTTTTGCGTTCTGATTATACGAATGAGAGGCTCCCTCCACCACCAACATTCTGTGCCGAACGGTATCCTTTCTGGAGGTATCCCTCTAATCTCTTTAAGATGTCTCACGTCAAGAAAGCAGCATCGACAACAATGGCTCAGTTTACATCCTTCATTCATTCAGAATGCTTCCTCGGGCCGGTTCTTGAATTGTCTCGTTGTTCGCCACAAGTCCTGACGATCCATTTACTTTGTCCAAGAATTCAACATGGGTATGACAGTTTAACTACAGCAGGGCAGCAACCTCCGGCCGGAATCCAAGTTCCATCTTCCCATCTAGGGTGTTCTTCAACACAGACTCCGCTCTTCCGCTGTAGTCATTCTCCCGCATCCACCGCTCCAGAGTATACGTCCCGTTGTGAACGCTCCGAATCCACTCCATATCCTTGTCAACGATATCATCCCTGAGCACCTTCCAAAATGCCTCCATATTTTGCCTTATCGTCTTGGATCCGTCGCCGCGCTTCTTCTCATTTGCAATTGGGGCCGCCAATTTCTCCGCGTCAAAAATGTCAAAGTACTGGTCCAGCGTCAGGCGTTTGAATACAGCGGGCCTCCCCGTGACCTTGGTGAACGTCTTGACCAGATCATCCCAATGGACGCGCTCGGAGGTGATGTTTAGCTCGCGTCCAGACGTCTCGGTGCGGTGGTCGAACGTGTAGCGCGCCCACCACCCGAGGTCTTTCAGCGCAACCAACGGGACGTGGCCGTCCTCGATCGGCGCCGCGAACACCACGGTTCCATCCTTACGGACATTCAACGGCGCGAACATGCCCTGTTTTCCTGGGTGAGTCTCCATCGTTAGTAATGGAAGGAGGGGTAACTCACGCCCTTGAGCATATCCATGTACGGACCAGTGGTGACCTGGCTCCAGGTAAGCCCGTCCCCGAGCGCCGAAGGCTGCATGCTCAGCCACTCCCCAACCCGGCCCTTGGCGTTCATGTGGTCCGCCGAGTACTCGGGATTGAAGCCCGCACTCTGTGACGCATCAGCCTCTGCATGTATACTCAGATTGAGTGACAATTCCACCTTCAATACATAACGAATATTGCTCCAAACATAGTGCCGCAGCGACGGCACCCGCTTCGCGACTTCGTAGATGCGCATACCGGCGTACTGCTCACGAGGAATTCAGCAAATTGTAACCCGTCAGCTCCCCCCAGGAATTGAACGCACAATCTCCTCTATCTCCCCGACCGTAAAGCTGTCTGTGTTCACCCACACGCCATATGCACCCTCGAGGGCCCGCGCGACGGAGGCGTAGTCTGTGAACGATCCTGTGAAAGTGGTGGTTTAATTTAGTCACGATTATTACCCGAACAAGGGGAAGGTGACCTTGAACGCACTCCACGCCACGCGCGGTGAGCGCCTGTGCGGATTTGCTGCTCGGGTCCCGCGTGAGGGCGCGGACAGTGTACGGCGACGTCTGCCCCTTGTCATCGCGTGCAAGCAGCGCTTCGACGACCGCCTGCCCTTGCGCACCGGTCGCACCGATAACGAGAATGAGTTTTGACGAAGACATGGTTCAAAGCTTGAGTGCGATTGGAATAATTCAGTTGAGATCCTTAGCATTTTTGTACTTCATTCATAGCTTTTCCTTCTCGCCTTATTCGGCCTTACTGAGTCAACCACCCCAACCCTGCCCGAGTGGATGACGGGATCGGTTCGGTGAGCCTCGGGGATGTTGTACGATGCCCGGGGGGTCAATTATTCATGGCAGCTTCCTTTCTTGCTCGAATCGCGCCATTGTAGAGATCTTGAGCTTCTGGAAGGGTTCGAGAGCATTAAAAAATAGAAAAATAGAAATAGGCCAGTAAGACCAACAGCTCAATATCATCCAATGTGCCCGGCTGGAGGTATAAGATGAGGCGTTGTTCTTGCCCTCGGTCTTGGAGCAAAGTGCGGATTAACTTAGTCGATGCTACTCTCTCTCATACATTTCTAGTTCCCCTCAGTTCACGTCATTGCGTTGCGGCAACACCCCGGCTCCTCCTGTTTCGCGGAATTCTGCTGTGTCGAGGGTTCCTCCCACATCTTGATGTTGCATGGCAATTTCCTCGGGTGCACGCTGCGCTATGACACGGTACCCGTGGGTCGAACCAATATTAACATTCGCGAATTCTAGTCGCCCCTGGACGCGGCCCTCGCATGTTTGCCGTTACTGCATCCAAGCCTTGGACATACATTGGCTAATGAGTGCATCAGAATTGGCGAAAGCCTCTGCCGCTTCCACACCCAACTTTTGGGTTAGATTCGGAAAAATATATTGCCAGCGATAGACATTGTCCACCAATGGCCTCCGACAACTCAATGCTTCAAAGTGGCAAATTTCATGAACATATAAGAGATCTAATGGTCGAAAAAATTCACAAAATTGAACAGAAATCAACATAGCTCGAGTTCAACCTCGTGAGCCCTCTCGAAGCCATTCATTCATTTCGAAAATCGCATTCAAACTGCGAATCATCCGTCAGTGACGAGAATTCGAATACGGAAAATATTTATGTACTCAATTGGACGGTGAAACTCTGCATGAAGGACTTCGGAATCATGAGCGTTTCAATGGTAAGCTGGATAGAAATATATGAATGCCAGCGCCTGGGAGATGGAATAAAGAAAACGAACGGGAGTGGACGGATCAGTTCTAGTCGCCGGGTCCGGGTTGGTCCATACATTCACCATGAAATTGGTGGAAACTTCAACGAGGCTACTTAGTTCGGTTAGGACGGCTGGCTTTTTTGCGGCCTTTAAAATGATTTGTCGCCAATTTTAGGCTGTGTTTGGGCCATATTTTATCGAGTGTTTGTGGTATTTTTCAAGCATTACTCCGAAATGGTAAAACGATGTATATTTTGCGGAAAGATCAGTAGACGAAGTGTACAAACATGTGCGACATGACTACAATTCATCCGAGTCACGTTTTGGAGTAAGAAAAGGAACCGTCAGCTTAATCAGACTCAGCAACATCTCATCATGAATCCCCATTTTCCAAGCCCCTTGAAGATAATGTTTCAGTAAGCCAGGGTAAAAATACCCTGCATCGGCCGGCCTCGATTTGTCTTCTCTTCTCGCCGAGTTCTACCCTGCCCAATGCAGAGATTAGTAACACAATTCCGTTGTTTGTCGGCCGAGATGTATCACCCGACCAGTAGCAGTCCGTTTGAAGGAGGCCAGTCCGAAATTGTCGCTCCGTAATCTGCTCTCAGTGGATGAGGTTGATGGACTCCTACAGCGGTTGGCCATCCAGATCGAAACACAGAATAAAAGAAGAATCGATTGTGGATGAAGACAAAAAACTTCCTCAATCGATTTTTTCAAACCACACCTCTGCTCTCTCTTTGACTGTATCACCCTCGGGACTATGAACACCCGCCCCAGCTCCCCACAGGCCTCGGAGGGCAATACCGAGGGTTCGGTTGTAAGAGAATTCCGCCACCAAAGTTGGATCAGTCTGGGTCTGTACCCAAAACGGTTTGTCCGTGGAGTTTCGTGTAGGCTAGAGGGTGTGAAACATCAATGAATGACTGAGGTTCTTTTGCTTCACAACTTACGATACTGTTGAACCCGGAGAAATTGAACATATTATGTTCAAAATGGGTCAAAGACGCGTGTGTTAATCCGAACGTCGGCCATTTTGTCAAGAAGGTGGGTATTTTTGGATTTAGAATGCCTGGAAGGGTTGTATTCATGCCTTCAAGGAGGAGACGGCACGAATCCGAAATTATCGCTGCTTTGTGCCGTGAAACGAGACACAATTCGAGAGTTCCGTATCCTGGATCTCGGTATTTCCCAGCCAAAGCCCAAAACGGGAAAGAAGGTAACGATCCGTTGCTCGGACGAGGGGTAGGTACAATTCGATTATTGAAGTCTGTAGCGATGCGAGATTTGAATCTGTGATTGCCCGATTTGTTGAGAATTTCAATACTGTAATATTTGCACACCTTGGACTCCAGTTAATGGGTTGAAGGTTTAGTGCCTCATCCATAATACGGAATTTGACGGACTCCACTATTTGCGTTCCAAATGAGTCGTCGTTGGAGAAAACAGCAACACCAAAGTTTTGGTTTGGGATCCGTGTAACCTGGGACCTAAATCCTAAACGATATACGTGAATGGCTGGCTGATGCAATAAATGGAAATATCCTATACCTGCCGTGGATCCGCCATGCTATCCGGACAGTATCAGTTCCGAATCATGAACACAAAACGCACTCGAACTCGCCTCAATATATTCTACAAGACGTCTTGATCAACTGAAGCAGGGGAATCGGACATATCACGCACCGAATCCACGATAAGTACCACGCGACTGCGCCCCACCGTACACCATAGGAGAAAGCTCAGGGAATGTCCTGAATGCAATCTCTCAGGTCAGGTGTTTATATGCGTGGATATTGACCGACTTACGCGACGGGAGTAGCAACGGACACCCCGGCTGCAACGCGACGAATAACCTCCACTGGTACGATAGTTTTGTTTTCTATGGGGTGTTTTCCTTCGCCCAAGAGCATCTGCAGCCATATTGCCTGTTTGATTTGAAGAAAGAGATCACATGAAATGCAAATGGGTCACCGAACCATATCGTTTGCGCTAGAAATTACACCGCCAGCGCCGGACAGTACTTGTGCCGTAAGTTTGGTCAATTAATGGAGATGGAATATACGACATACCATGCCCGGTATTGTCTTTGCTGGGAGCCCAGTACGGAAGTGCGCGAACTCGACCCAACCCGAACAAGTCCTCAGTTAAGTTGACACCGTCCCTCGCCATGCCGTCCGCAAGATTCCCACTCTCATCGGCCCGCTCAGAGAAATATGTCGTGGAACGCATCCCCAGCGGTTCGATAATATAATCGTTCACATACTTCTCAAATGGAATTCCGACGAGAAGGGGAGGAAAGTAAGACAGTAGGGCGTACATGTGGTTGTTATACTGCCATAGCTCGCGGAAACCAGTGGACGGTTTGAGATATCGTAAACGGCGAATCTGTTGTATTTTCAAGGAATATTAAGATGCATGACTTTCAAAATGACGCACAATGTTCAATGGGTCTGATGGGGAGATGAGGATGTCGTGACGAGGCAGACCAGTACGATGGCTCATGACATCCACTATGGTACTCTCAGCTGACGCCACGGGGTCCATGAGCTCCCACTCCCGGACAACAGAGGCAATTTTGGTATTCCAAGAAATTCGAGTTGAAAGGCTCTCGTTTGAGATTAGGAGCCCGGTTGCTAGGATATCAAATAACTGGGCGCGAGTTGTGAGCAAGTGACAGAGGAAACTAAGAGGAGGAAGACGGTCTTACCTTGGAATTGGACCCAATAGCAAATAAGGTATCGCTTGTCACCTTGGTGCCGTCGGCCTTTGCAATCCCATAGCCTCTTGTCTCCACTCTCCAAGTAAAACCATCCTCGTTTTTCCGCACGACGGCTACGCCAACTCCTCCAGGAGAGTTGAAGTCCTTCAAAATCGAGTCGATAGCCGCGTCAACGTCGCCATTCAGTATGTGGCTCTTTTCGGCGGTGGAGGGGCCGCTGGACTGCAACAATGGCCGTTGCAGGGCCTCATAGCTGGCCGCCGCCGTTACGAGTGAAACGGTAGCAAAAACAAGGACTTGAAGTAAGAGATACATGGTCGCGCAGACTGCACGTGAGAATTTGATGAACGCCAATAAAATTATGTAAACATCGATCGCCGATCTGATCTCATAAGATGAAGGTTTATGTCTTTCTTCCAGCCATTAAACGAATACCTCCTTATTCTCATTTTCTTTGAGCTGGATGTGCTGGATGTTCTTTCTGTTCGTCAGGCAAGTCCATTTACACCTTGCGTCATATTCCGATTGACCCTTCTCGTTGTGGAAGGTTTGTCGTTCATTCAGCGAGGTGACCTGTGCCAAAGCCCTCTGGATTAATTTGCTGGAACATATGGCCTCCGACCAAGGTCAAGTTCTGCCTCCGTGTTTGAAATCTCGGGACAAGCTCGACGGCAAGCAGCTGGAGGCTCTTGTGGTCAGGGTGTCCCAGTTGGCACGCAGGTGGAGGGGAAACGATCTGCAGCCAGTTAAGATGCGGCGTATTGATATTCAATATCCAATCACCTGGCTTCGTCTCGTTTCTGGCGGCTTGTTATTTGTCGCATCATCAGACAACAACGTCAGCAAAATCAGTTGCTGGGATTTGTCTTCGATCTTCAAAGGTTTTACGGAGCCCATCGCCGAAGGATACCTGCCTGGAAAGGTCCAATCTGCCCGACTCGAGGTACAGGGGGGGGCGTCGTTCTTGCCCTCGGTCTTGGACCAAAGTGCGGATTAACTTATTCGATATTACTCTCTCATACGTTTCTAGTTCCCCTTCAGTTCACGTCATTTCGTTGCGGCAACACCTCGGCTCCTCCTGCTTCGTGGAACTCTGCTGTGTCGAGGGTTCCTCCCACGTCTTGATGTTGCATGGCAATTTCGTCGGGTGCGCGCTGCGCGATGACACCATTGCTACACACATCGTAGACTGGGTTGCGCATACGATACACACGCTTCAAGGTCCTCCCCACGGATTCGATGTTGCCGAGAGAAGAGTTGGTGTTTTAAAAAACACAACAACGCACTTTACTTATCTGTCTCCAGTGTGCCCCTCATCTCTTGGTCATTTGGAACGACTTTATTGTGGTTGTTCGCCAAACAGTCCTCGACTTGTACAGTCGTCCATCGGCAACCCGCGGTCCTCTTTATATTAAATCTATCCGAACGATCGCAATTTGGGAAGCCGTTGTATTGGATCATCTCTCGCTCGTTTCAATGTCGCCATTGAGGTTGTTGGTGATCTCCTCGACGGGCATCGAACTGATTACACTTGAACCACACACCGTGCTGGCTGACACCGACTGTACACATTCACTACTTGCAGAGACGCCATACCCAAATTGCACCCCGTGGTACCACCTTACAGTCAGCGGAACGGGTCGGCGGGCCCTTTGGTTTGCCATTGACAATTGGCGCCGTCCAGAGCCGCAACTTGTCTCAATGGCTGTCAACCCACCGCCATCGGAGTCTAGCACACCTCTTATTACCTGGATGAAAGAGGAGCTAACCGACTCCCCACTATGGGCATTCCCCTCTCTCGATTTCGACGAGGCGCTCGGATTTACAGTTCTCGGAAACTGTTTTGGCGAGCTCACGATATGTGATCATGCATGGTCCGACCCGTCAGATTGTTGCGGATTGGCGTTGGACTTGACGCATCAACAAGCACCATCGCCTTCGACTCTTCTGTCCCAGGTACGCTTCGACGTCGGCCAGCATTCAGCATCTCATGGTTTATGTACAGATACCTATCCCTCTTGGGTTGCGGCCCGTTGCTCGTGTACCCCTCGGAAAGGTAGACCCGGACACCAGATCAGTGTGGGTTTCCGGTTGGTCGGACGAGAATCTAGATCTCGACTCTCGTTTGTGGGACACAGATTGGTTGTCTGGCAAATACCACAACTGGTACTGGTGGCGGGGTGTTCCCGGGGACCGCGCGTGGATGATAACTCGCGCTTTCCACTTCCCTGGGACTATTTCCCTGCAGGCGTACGGAAGCTTTTTTGACGATGACGCGGATCGGTATCTCATACTGCGTGCGGGTAACCATTATCTTCTGGATTCAGGCGATGATGAAATCCGAAGCCTTCCGATGGGGCCATTTCCCCGCCCTTTTCACTTTCCGGGTTCAGAGCGCCCAGTCTGCATGAGTCCGACCGCATTCACCGTGGCAAGAATATATCAAAGTATATACCGGCGCCTTCAATTTGCTCGTGGTGAATTTTTGAAAGACATTTGAGCAAACTGTAAGTCTCATGTTCACGATGTCTAGTGAATGTCTTCTGATTTTTGCCGCCCACTCTTTTTGACAGAGAATGCTTTCTTTATATAGTTAATAATGTTTTATGGAATCAAATTTCCCACAGTAAAATATAAACGATTGGCAGAAATCATAACCCTGAGATCGCGTCCGTAGCCCACAGATTTGTGAGGTACAACAGAAGCATACGTGATGCGGTCAATCCTACTAGAAGGCCGAGTCGAAAAGCAAAAGCCAGTAATTTGCGGATTTTGGATGGCGGAAATGTTGATGTGGACGCGCAAGGACCCTGGGATTGCAATCGAAAAGAGGCGTCTTGGGCGCGAGAGGGAGTGAACGATTTGAAGCTCGTGGAGAGCGGTGCAAGGAAGCTGAAGGATACAAGCTCCAGTATATAAGATCAAACGACGGGAAGGAAGGTGCTGCAGTGCTGGAGGTGCAAAGCCAATGCGAGGGACAGAACCAGAAACCAAAGACGACACAACACAACGAAAGAACAAGACAAAGCAAAAACGAAAACCGAAAAACCAACAGCGACGAGGCTTGAAAGAACGTGAAACGGATTTGCTGAGGAAGCCGAACGAATATCTTCCAGATGTGAAAGTCGAGACAGATAGATTAGCGATACACGGGTTGGATACCTGGGAGGTCATGATCAGCTACGGTCAGGGCGCTAAAAAGTATGTAGAACGTTCGATAGACGGTGGATATGAGTGGTGGTTGATACAGGTGCGCGCCGTTGGTAATGGATACAGGCAATCGGACATAAAAATAAGATCCGGTCATGTATCTGCAGCGATTAAGGCAGGAGCACAGAAAGAAGGGCCATACCGCGTGGTATACGGCGATCGAGCAGACCAATCCGCTGCGCTGACACCGGGAACCGTCAGGGCTTCGTCTAAATCTTTCGCGCCCGCTTGAAGCCACAGCAGGGCTACTTCTCAACGGATACCACACGGAGTCCTTGTTTTGATGACGGCGCGGGTCTGGTACGGAAGCGCCGACCCCGGTGGAAGAAGCCGCGAGGCTGGGAGCTGCGGATCCGGAGCTAGAACGACGTCCACGACGCAAAGGAGGGGAGGACATCAGCGGGACGATGGCGCTGGCGGAAGGAAGAGTATGGGCGTGCGCTGAGCGGAGACAAACCTTCAGTAGCGCGCTTAGGGGCAGGCCAGGCTTCGTCGCCGCCGCCGTCGAAGTCAAACCAGGTCCTCTTGAGCTCATGGTGGTTCTGGTCGAGAGTCAAATTTTGTATATCTGCCGCACGGCTTAAAGTGCCGAGAGTCGTGCCGACTGCCGAGATCATGTGATATTGCCGATTTAGGAATTCCACCCCCTATTTTTCGTCTTTTCTTTGCTTTGTGCGCAGCGAACTAAGTTGTGCCCCGAAATGGGCATTTTTCCCCGACAAAAGTACGGGGTCCACGAGCCAAGGCTAGGACAACACGGGCGGAGGGAATGTATTCTTTGTTCTGTCAGGTCGGCGCAAGGCGGGACACCGAGAATTCGTGTAACTGGACTTCGGAGATAACACAAGAACGCAGAGCAGAGAATATAATTGAGGGTGAAAATTGTAGATGACGTAGATGACGCCGAAAAGCGCCAGGGATAGAGCAATTAATTGTTCATTTACGAGGACCAGATGGAATTGATTTCCTCCCTCCCAAAAAAAACGGGATTAGTACACAACTAGAATTTGGGGACAGGGATGGGTATCAAGACCACGTTTATAGCGATGGATATGGCTCCTATGATCCAGAAAGCTTTGCCTGTCGCCGTCTGGAACCGGAAAATGAGAGCGAAGAATATTCCTCCCATGTTTCCGAAAGCCCCCACGATGCCTGTCATTACGCCCTGCAAAATTTATCAGAAGGGGCATTCCATTTGAAGGTCGGATAGAGCTCACGTTGTTGTAAGGGTTACAGTGCGGAACAAGGCTGAAGTTTGCACCGTTGCCGATCTCTGAGAAGATGGCAGCCACTGAAAATACACCCATTACGGTGGCCACTGGACCGGACCTTATAAATTGGGGTGTTGAATTCAGATAAAAAATGGCTCACATTCAGGGAGGTGAGGGGCTGCATGGTTATTTTGGAGGTACACACCTCCGGCGAGGAAGCCGACGCCCATGACGATTCCGCAGAAGAGAGTCAAGAATTTTTTCCCTTTGGTACCATACTTCCGGTAAATCACATCACCCAGGTAGCCGCCAACCGGACGCGTAATAAGGTTGAGAAACCCGCTATTTAAAAATTCAGTCAGCTCGCCTCTCTGCACCATAAACGGGACCCACAAAATCGAGGTATAATAACCAGCCCTGTTTTGGTCAAACCCGCCGAGTTTCTTGCTGAAAAGATTGAACAGGACGTTTTCCATTTGTGCATCGAGCGCCAGTTCCTAAAGAATATTAGCGTGTGGAGTTAGTGAGGTTTTTATGGACTTACGAGCCCAAAGGTGGTGAGATACGCTAGTGCCGGCAGCCAAGTCAAAGGACTCGCTAAAATCTCCATGCCAGATTTGAACGTCAAGGACTCGTTGACGGCAAAATCGACTGTCGAAATAACGTTGCCGAATTCTTCCTCAACAGGGTGCACTTCTGCCTCCCCCTCTTCGGAGTTTTTTTCCTTGGACTCCTGGCGTAACACTTCATCCGAATCAATGTGAACCTGGTGCCCGTGCGCCATGGCGACGGTAGTGGCGGGCAGCGTATGGCGCTGGGACCAAGCACCGGCAGGATGATCTTGTCCGAATATCAGGGTCAGCGCTGCCACGGTGAGGAGGATGGGTACTCTGGTAAAAATAGCGTCTGGTAAATAAATCAACATGCATCAAACGACGGTGACGTACGGGACGACGGCAAAAGCAGATCTCCAAGCCGAGTGCTGAGATAGTCCATCGGATCGTAAGCTGGAATATGTAGAGACCATGATCGCAAACGTAGCTCCTCCCCTGAGCACATATCAACCCGTGTTCTACAGAAAATGAAGAACATACCCCATATTTCCCCACCCAGCAACGAAAGCATTTGCAGTTCCGACTATGTTCTTGTCAAAGAAGCAGGAGGTCCATGCTTGGCATGGAATAAACGTCCCGCCCAAAATTCCGATAAAAAACCGCAGGACGTAGAGTGTTTGTGCGTTATGGGCAGTGCCAGCCAGACCGGATGGAATCGCCCCGATTAGAAGGAGTCCTGAATATTATTTAACCAAGTCTGGCCAATGAATGTGTCGCAACCCACCAGCCATGACCTTCCTCGGGCCATAATGATCTACGAGTGGACCACATACAAATCTGACGGCCAGTGTTGCAACCAGAGCAACAATGTTGGAGTTGGCGATTTCGGCTTGAGTGAGTTTCAAGTCGCTTTTGATGGCATCCGGAATGAGTGGTGGAAATGCAAACCACGACAGAAACGCGACGAAAAATCCGACTAAACTGAAAATTCAGTAACAACCCTGCGATACGGTCCAGACCGCCACCTACGCCAGGACAGATGGAACGACCGCGAGTACGGGTTGTTCAGGTTGAATATCGGGAGGGTGTAGGATTTTGCATTGAGGGGGTTTACCTGGAGATGAATCAGCCTCTTCCTCAGAAAATTTAGTAAACTGACTCACAATTGGCTGCTCCCAAAGATGGGACCATTTGAACGGAGGCGGGCCACCTCTCTTTGCGTCCTGAGCAAGGGTGAGCCCTCCTTTCTCGTCCGCTATCTGGTCCAAATTCGCGATGGAAGTCGGAGCGGTCATGATGATAGTATCGGCTAGCAACGTGTCAATTCGCTCCCGCGTTGAGGTAAGATAAGGGTTGCCCTATCCAAACTGTCTATCCAAACTGGGCTGAGGAAGCTGTCGTGGTAATGCCAGCCAAGCGCCGCGGCGCCGCGTATCGGCAACTTTATTCCACCGCCGTTTGTGATAAAGCCTCCGCAGAAACTGCCGTTTTATATGAAAGGGATAGTTGATTCTGGGGCATGGTAAGCCAGTTAGAGCTCGAGGTTCACGACTGAAAGTGTTTTGAACACAACCACCTAAGCGATCCCAATTACTTAATTCCAAGGAGCCCACCATCCCCACCCTGC
Organism: Mycena leptocephala; assembly: GCA_029378395.1. Classification (NCBI taxonomy): domain Eukaryota; kingdom Fungi; phylum Basidiomycota; class Agaricomycetes; order Agaricales; family Mycenaceae; genus Mycena; species Mycena leptocephala. Next base: position 20,072 of record JARJLF010002889.1, read on the forward strand.
GAACACAGATTGAACTCAAAGGCTCACCAGGCGACGCGCTAAATCCATTGGGTATGCATCATTCTAATATTTCAAGTTAAATTCAACTGACTGAGAAAAAAGGTTCTAGACTGATTTGCGACCCAGAGCGGCGAGAGTCTTTCAATTAGTAGCGCCTTTTCAACAAGGGAACGTGAAGTTCAGGCTTAAGCGCTCGAGGCTCAGCAACCCTGTTGTTAAAATAAACGCAGTTTCTAATCCCGGGGCGGCCTCAAGGCATCGGCGGTTGTATGACTCGACTTCTCTGGATGTCCTTATCGTTTGGATTGTTTCACGAAGACCAGACTGAGATAAGGACCACCTATTATTGTATCGCAATGAATGAGCTGCGTGAGACAGGAGCTATATATATAATCACGGTGACGATAAGCGGTCGATCGTCTTGAGCAGAGTCAAGTCAACGGGGGTGGAGTGAATAGTTCATGCGCTGCAAACGCAATACTGCCAGATGTAACCTATTCTCGGCAGGATCCAAATCATCGAATTTGGAAAACCTTGACACGGGAAACATCGAATGGCCGCTGGTTATCGTCAAGCCACTAGAAGATTCTTGTGCGAAAATCTGAAATGTCAAAGGAATGCAGCGTGAGACGTTTATCGGGGTGAAGGACTCGTCAAAAGATCCCGGTGGCTTTGGGTCGAACCTAACAGCACAAAGCGAGAGGTGCCTAAGTAATATTCTGAGAACTTGTACATCCTTCCAGTATTCGTAGGGAATATTCTTGTTGTTCGAAACGGACTCCGAGTATGCGAACCGGCGTCAGCGAGGGTTCACTGAACAATCGCCGCATTGCGAACATCGCCTGGCCATGGGGGCCTGGATGATTGTCCTTCGAGCCAGCGCCGAGCGTCCTCAACACCCTGCATGGGAAGTTGCTGAATCTATCGGGTTTCTTGCCTTGAATATGAACCCAGCAAATCCTGTAATGCCGCCAACCAACAAGCCGGTTATCGGCGTCCAGCCTCCTCACTTTCCCATGCCTGCGAAAGATGTTGATTTTCGAGCAAAGTCGGAACTGAGAAGGAATGAGCGGGAGGGCCGAAAAAAATTCTACTTATATGTTAGCAGCGAAGGGAAAGAACCTATAAAGCACCTTTCTGAGCCTTCAGGAGGCTCTACAGGCTCAGGTTCACTATTGGGAGTCAAACAGAGGTTTATCCTGAGTTGAGGAGTGTTCAGTTTAGCTTTCTAGAGCAGAAGTGGGCCACATGACAGCGAAAATAAGTCAGATTTAATGCAGTAGTACTCACCGAAAATTGAACTGGACTGGAACGATGCCCTCGACGATGTGAAAACACATCGTGAATGTTGTTGGAATTTTGTGGCCGGATTGGGGTGGTGGCGGTGAGGAGGGGTCCAGGGAAGGTCGGAAAAAAGAAATTCGACCCTTTTTCGAATTCCTATTCCCCCTTGGGTTTTATGAATTCTTTGCCTCGGGGGCCATTGCCTGAAAATGATCTCAAAATTAAATATCCAATTGGTACAGGAATGGCGCCAACAAACCGTGCCGCCAGTAAAAGCAGTGAACCAAGTATGTTCGGGCCGACGGGCCGCGGGCCGCAGGAAGCTCCGCAATCATGATCATCTTTATAAGCACACACCGTCACTGCCAACTGAATTTGACTCGAGCCAGCACGTCTGTACTGAATCCAATGGAGCACCCGATTTTACCCCTTGAACTGGAACGGCTCATATTCGAACTTTCGGCGCTCTCCTGGCCGCTTTCGGTTCCCAACCTCATGCTTGTCGCCTGGCGCGTGAAACAATGGTGAGGAAGGCCCGGGCTTCAAGGCTAAAGTTCCGCTGAAGCATCTCATCGGTACATCTAGGACTGAACCCTTACTCTATCAAACCCTGATCATTAACGCCCCTTTGAGCAATGGTATTCCGTCGTGTAGCGTGGGGGTATTTACCCGCATCGTGCGCAGCGAGCGGGCCTCCCTCCTGAAGGCTGTGCAGAACCTCACGCTGGTGGTCACTACCGCGGAAGAGACGGATATGATCCTCAATGCGTGTCCCGGAGTCAAAAATCTCAACATCTTCATGGGCATTCCACGTTCTCAGTTTGTCTCCCCGGTACCGATCTTACCTCTGAAGCGCCTATACTGTGACCTCGGGGACCGCATTGCCCCCGGCCCATTCTCTCACGGCTTATTTGCACACCTAACACACCTGCATTTGTCCTATCGCAGACCCATTGACCAGCAGCAGTGGGGCAGCCTCGTCAGTCTCCCGCGGCTCACCCATCTCGCATTCGAAGTTATCCAACCCTCGCTACTTTGGAAACAGCTGCTCGGTCAGTGCAAGTCGCTCTGCGCTCTCATATACATCCGACCCTCGTCCTCATTCCTATACGGCCAATTGGGTGTGATACATGGCGAGTGGGAGATCATCACCGGCGACCCACGCTTCGTGATGTTAGTGCTGCCACTCGTGGATTCCTTAGCCGACTGGCAGAGGGCATTCTAGGCGGGTCCGACTTCTGGGCGCGCGCAGAGAATTTTATTGCGAAACGAATGTCGGGCGAAGTCGGTTGTGACTCGCATATATTGCTTCAGGAAATGCCTCCCCGCATCCATTCTGCCTAAACGAGGACCCTCGGAGAGAAGTACCTAATGTACCACCTTCATTTATGTGCCAGGTGCGTCAATTACGGCTTGCTATTCTGTCTTAACAAGACCCTATAGTATCCGTCGTATGGTCCTGTGCACTACAATAATGGCGCGATTATGTGTACTCGAAGCGCCCGCGTCTCCGCGACATTCAATCGTCGAATACGCCCCACTAGGTTTTGATTAGGAGGCCAATCTTTTTGGAACATTATTTAATTCATTGTCAAACCTTATTTCCACAGTCTACTGGTCGATTACTGCGTTGCATAATCTTTTGCTTTTCCGCATTCCGCCGTATGTAGCTGAAGGGTGAAAAGACGAGTAACATGGTCTGAAGAGTTATGTGTGCACGTATGGACTTTGTCCCTCGAACTTCTGCTTATATTATGTCCCCGGCTAAATGGCTCGACTGGAAAGAAGAGGACCACGCAACACTGAAGGAAAATATCTCAGCCTGGCTGCATGCATTCACATTTCTGTATATGCTCTGGCTCAGCCTACTCCCCTGCAAGCATTGTGACGTCCATGGGATCAACAACTCGAATCTGAAAAGTGCGCCATTGCATTATACAGTATGGTAGATGACTGCAAACACCCAATTGACAATGAAGAAATCGAAGTGAATAATATAAGTGCGCGCCACGTCGGCGCGTAATGCTCCTGCCAGTGCCTCCCTCTACCATCCCCCTCGAACCATGCGAATGTTGATTGATGTGGCGTGTAATTACATATGATATGCAAAATAATCTGCGAGAACGCGTCAGCTACGTTGAAGTAGGGGCGTCTAGCAAATTTTAATGACTGACGATGTGTGGATGTGCGCTGAATCTGGGAGTTCAGGCGATGACGCAGCTGCCGCTGGATCCTGTGCCGCTGTCCTCGTTGACGGGTGGGAGGTCCGTGTCCTCTCGGCAGACGACGCAACTGCCACTAGAGCCGGTGCTGCTGTCGTCGTTCACCGGCGGGAGGATGATCTCCTCGGTTTTGGTCGAGACAGTGGTGATGGTAAAAGCGTCCATTTAAATTTGGGAGGACGAGTGCGGATGAACAGAGAAGCTTGGTTTGCGTGCGGGTGGGGTCGGCAGCGAGCTTAGAATGGGTAGGCGACATCTTGCGCCTTTATACGTTGGGGTCGTCAATATTGGGAGTTCAAACTCCCAGGCTGCTTTCGTACCGACTCCGCTGGAGAACAATAGCCTGCTTGGCACCGGCAACTTGAGCTCAAGTTCGACACAATAAGGATGACGATCGGAGCGCATATGGCAGGAGCAGCCCACAAAAGACTTTGGTCAGATGAAAAATCAAGATCAGATGGAAAACAGCAGGACGTTGATACAGGTTGATACCTCCGCGGTACCGACTGACCCAGAGAAATTGAATGCCCTCGAACGAGTCGAACCGGCATTCCAACACTCCCAAAAAATGTGGTCGAGCCTTGAACGACGAATACATTCAGCAGACGCAGTTAATCAAGAGCACGTACCACTGCATTATTATTCCCAATTCCTGGAGCATTCCGTCGCAGTCGGAGGTAGTCTTGGAGAACAATAAGGATTTTTGATGGTGGGTTTTGGTAACCCCGAAGCGGCGATCATGGTCTCGCCCACAGATCATGGCCTATCGGATCTTCTCATAAGATCTCATGGATTGGACGAACCTAAATGACGCGATAATTGCCAGTGGGAGGATATCCGAGCATCAAGGCGGTCGAGGAGGATCACTCGGAGTCTCGGAGTATTTGCAGAATATACTATCGGAAGTTTATAACGTCTATAAACAGAGCTGGGTCTTGGGAAAGGAGCAGCTCTTGTTGGGAACATGAGGCAGGAAAGATCCAATGGTGAAGAAGAAAAGAGGAAGGAGTATGATGACATCATTCATCACCGGATAATCGGACCGTGGGTCCGATAACTCCCGATCTCTCGCTCAGTGCAAGTACCCTTCAATTCGAACTAAATGCGAGGAAATTGACACCTAATATGGACCAAGAAAGTCATCTCAAAATATTTCTGCCAGTCTGCGTGTACGGGGGGTCCCCTCGGCCTGGAATGTCGGGACCTTAGGGTCGCTATAAATGAATTATGCGGACAGGCATCATGCGAACCTTAAAATCTCTTTTGTTGAACTCCCGCCGATCGTTTTTTCTTGTTCCGATTGTCCCACAACATACCTCCAAAATTAAGGGGAATTTCCCTCGTCCAGCATATCCTTCGCGTTCTAATTTTCTGTTTCGATCAGGCACCGATTCCTGAAGATCACGATTCTTTTGTTTCTTCCAGCACGACTCTACGCCGATCGACGCAAAGCTTCTATCTCTTTTGTTGAGGCTCAAAGTGACTTGAATTCCATTATCCTAATTTCCGAGGAGTCATTCAGTGCATCCCTATTTTTAAACTTCAAGACACACGAATTCCGCCGTCCTACACAGCTGAAAGAATCTCAGATTCCCGCAGACATCGCCCAGCGGCTTCTAATCGCCGGCGCCGGCGAAACACGTGTCATTGTGGCTGCAATCCACCAAATGCAATAGTGATTGCCTGACCTGATTATAATGTGCGATATAGACTTGGGTAGCAAGTACAATTAAGGCGTTTCAGAATTCAGATTTATTCCCCTCAGCTTGTGCCCCAGCTTGATGGACATTAACGGAAAACTTGACTCGAATTCAACTTCAAATCCAACTTTCGGATGCCGGGTTCGCTAACGGATAGGCCATCAATTATGATACGTGCCAGTGGCGACTCCGACCGGGGTTGAAGTCAACAGAAGAAGGTTGGGGTCAAGCTGGGGTTGAAATTGACATAGAAGTTTCGCTATTCTACGTAGATCTGACGTACTTAGCGGTCTACAGCATCTCCAGATCGCGATGCAAGTTTCTCTTTCAAGTTTATTGGGGCCCATGGGTTTAAAGCGAGGGCACAGGTGCACCGTGAATTCACTATGGATAGTAGATACGACAATATCGTAGCAAAGTCCATTATCGAATTAAAAGCACCATCCCATCTATTAGACTTTGTGGGATTCTTGTTCCAACGTCTTTCCATCAATCTCGATAGGTTTCGCACCTGTTCGTGATTTTTAACAGACGTATTCTCAAAATTCAACGGAGACTCACTCAACATCACGAAAAACACCTTGGCCCATTCGGTCGTCTCGTTTCTCCATGCGTGTATGGTTCCGCGCTGGACGACGGTGTCTCCTTCATTGAGAGTCACTCTTTCGCCTTCCTCCAGCTCGAGGATGATGGAGCCTTTAAATACGATTGCATAATCCAGAGTAACTGTCCTGTGGAGTGGCTGGAGCCCCCGGATACTCAGGTACAACTTATCTATCAATAAGTGTGCTCACCCCCACGTGGCCTGGGGCGAAGTCCCAGCACCGAAGCTGAGATCCGTCACCGCTGAAGATCTCTGGGTGCAATTTGGCCTCGTCCACCCATTCGCCTTTCGTTATCTCGGTGTCGATTACCGCAGGGGATTCCCCAGAGTGATACAGGTCATACATTGGGGCGACACTCGTGGGGGTAAAAAGTCTAGGGGGTTGGACGGTATCTGCAATAACTGTAGACTTTCCGGCTGCGGTGTGGCCTGTAACGACTCGACGGACGGGCGGGAGGGGAGACTGTGTGGCTGCCATGGTGGTGGGATGGAACGGAAACGGGGTCATGTGCGCTAAGTTTCAGCCCACTGATTGGGCAGTTTGAACACACAACCTTGACCAGATCAACATTAGGGTTCTCTCTTGAGCCGGGGGCCGGAACAGTCGGTACGTTTGGGCCACCAGTCAGGCCAAGGGTATAGCACGAATGCGGGTCACCCGTGAGCATGGGGGTGATCTGTGTGCGAGTTTTACCACGGGCCATTCACAGAGGTGGGGAAGACAGAATTTGCGATTTCGGCCAAGGCAGGCCGAAGTTTCTCAATTATTGCCTCTCGATCTTTCTCTTATATTATCCAGCGCGCTTGACTCCTTTGCCTAAAAATTTTATACCTATGAATTCCGCAAAAATCATTGAA